>OX579645.1:33568905-33845497 GCA_951230895.1 Carpatolechia fugitivella | reverse complement strand
AGATGCCCATTTAAGGATTATAACTTACTATTAGGGAGTATGTGTGTGGGAAGTAGAAATATACAGTAGCAAACTGGAAATGTTTACTTAACAACAATTTTTTTAAACAAATTTTGTATTGATATATGGGTGAGGCCGCCATTTTTTGCTGATTTTGTTTTTTTTTCTCCGCGGTCTGTATTTTGAAAAGTATGATCTTTACCAAATTTTTGGTAACTGCATCGGATTAATTTCCACAAAAACTGCTATCCGCCGAGGTAGAGGTGCACTTTGATCATTGGTGTAGCAAAAAGTATGAGAGTTATAAAGACACGGTTAATATGTTAAGAATACTTATATAAATGGCTATAATCTATGCTTTTAATTTCACAACGTCTTTCCTAAACTAACTAACTAACTGTCTTTGAAAAACTAGAATTCTACACCACTTTGTCAACGCAACCGATATTTTCCATGTTTATTAAAGTTGAGGTTTAAAACAGGATGTGGCAACAATGAGTTTCTATAATCCATGGACAGGGGCTCGATGGCGGCCATTTTTTGATAGTTTACATGTGAACGTTAGAGCCGGATTCTGTACACAATTTTTTCGAGAAACGAATTTAGCGTATAAAAAAAAAAGTTTAACTGTTAAATAAAAACTATTAGTGCACCATGTAAGTAGAAGTGAAAGCCATGTTTGGAGCTATAATGCAACTCAAATTGTACGTTATTTACAGAGATATGAGCAGTTTTCTCAACGCGACGATAGCGTAGAAGTAGAAATTCGCCACCATTTTGATACTTCGACGCCACGGTAGCGCAGATATTCATCACCTTCTCTATATCAAAGTAAATAAAGTTGATTTTATTCACTCAGTGAGTTTCCTTGCGTATTAGTATGTACAAACTTATTACTATACATTTATACAAGCGTCATAAAAATTACGTGGCACGTGTTTGCGAACCTTTTCAATTTATTCGTCACTATAATACACCACTCAACGCGTTCTACGCTACCATCACAATACTTCTGCGGCATATCAGCAAAAAATGGCGGCCTCACCCATATATCACAAAAAAGCATTTGATATATATCGGATATATATCATGATATATATCCATTGATATATATTCTCGAACCCTAATCACTCACCACTTAAAAACTTACAAAACAGGCCAGGCACAAGAAAAAGTAAATAAAAAATTTAAAAACCCCCGAAGTAAAAAAAGCAAACATTTAAAAAGTAAAAAACTTTATTTGTTGAATTTTCTGTTGAAACTGTTTAGAATATTCGATTTCACTATTCCTATCACCTTTCGGAAGCGCCGATAATAACTCCAACTGCGCTTTATGAAAATCATCCTCAATATCCTTTATATCCTGCAAACAATAACCTTGCAAGTCTGAACATTCTATATGCTCCAAACGTACAAACGCATAATCACGGGCGATACGACTTTTATCACAAGATTGATTCCCATTTTCCATTGTTTACAATATTCAGTAAGGACAGAAAAGTGAGGTTATATTATTGACTGACAAGACAAATGTCAAAGTGACTTTCGTTCAGAAAAGTATGAAAAGATTACGATGAAACGAAACGCAAATTATTTTGTCATGACCATAGATCATGACCAGTCGAAAGTTTTAAAAAAAAGTGAAACCCAACGTTAGCCAAGATTTTCTAGACTTACCCGCGTAATAACATATAAAATTAAATATGAAAATATGATGTAAATTGGTATGGAAAACCCGATAAACACACGAAACGATACGAAAATAACGAAATAACACTAAAATATCCTTCCTTAGTTCGCCTTTCAACAATATCCTGCTCAAAGGACCAAAATGTTTGGGATTAGTTAAGTGGACTGTATAAGAAATTTCCAGAAGTTAAAACAAAAATAACGAGAACGAAAACAAAAGTACATAGTAGTGCACACGATGATTGAAAAAACAACTTAGGAGGACTCACCAGTAGCCAGGCAGGAGGGAAGAACTCCAAGTCCTTCAGTAACCGCCCTTTGTGTCTTTGTGCCCCTGGTATAATAACTTTACTCTTTGGTGTCGACACGAAAACGAGAAGAGCAATGATCTTGTCAGAGGTCAAGACCAAAAACTAAAAATACTTTTTTTTTAAACGATAGTGTTGCAAGCTGAACTAAGCTAAAAATCGATACTTTAAAAAAAAGAAATACCATATTCTTAACAATAACAATTTTAATTCGATTCAATTCTTCTTCCAATTCAATTTTATTCAACCGACAGAATACTTTTTTTTTTTTCGCTCGTGGCACTAGTTAACTTTGTGCCAGTGTCAAGTTTAAAAGTTAGGGAAACTAAAAATATTAAATGACAAAAGAAAAACGAAATAATTTTGAATAATAGTTAGGTAGGTAAATAATTAATGCATGCATAAATAGGACAAGCATAAGCAAGTATTTATAAGAAGAGAATTAAATTTTAATATCATTACTTACAATAAATGAAGATAAAACATTACAAAAAATTAAAGGATACATAAGAAGACAGGACATACGAGTAGGAAAGGGAACTTGGAGAGACTTTTTTTAAAATAACCGACGGATGGAGGGTGCATTCTGAATCAGACTTTCAGCGCTGTCAGCAAAAGTCAAAGTAAAAATTATTTATTTCTATGATGCTTCCTCTTCACAAATGGCCATGAGGGCCCATCAAATGATCGCCTATCATCGCCACCATGATCAGGCTACTCTCCACACAATGGTGAACATTAATTTACTGACTGTCTACTGTCATGTACTGACATCTATTGAAGATGGATATCGAGGTGATTTTATTGATAAAGTTCAATGAACTTAAAAGTTTCTTCATTCGTCCACCCATTATTTTTGCAGCAGATATGTATGTAAAAATTTCTCCACAAACAAAAATTTTGATGAAACGTACTGAGCAATCGGCGATTGTGTGGACCAAAGATTTCTGACGCGCGTCGCCTCGCGAGTGATCGTCTTTTATTTCCTCTGAGGTCGTCCACACCTCTGAGGAAATAAAAGACGATCACTGTGGCAATTGCACACGATCATACGCCATGATGGCCGCTCGCAGATATTTATACCCTCTACACTAACTTGATTGCCTATAATCGTCCATCATGGCCAAATGGCCACAACCACTTGGCTCCTCTTCACAGAATGAAATGTTAACCAGCTACGACCCTCGAAAGTAAACAAATTATGAAAAGTAACTACAAGAAAAATATTCAATTCCAAATGTGTTATAAATATAGAAAATCTACGGAACAACAATTGATAGGGTAGTACAATTGATAAAGAATGCTTACCGGAACTTATGGATGGTCTGCAGAAACTGCTTCAAATTCACTCACTCCATTCACAACACCCTGCGTTCCAAGACGCGCTGAAATCGATTAAAGCACCCGTAATCCGCTGTCAAAACTCACGTTTTTTTTTGCTTTTCTGAAAGCTGACGGCGCTGAAAGTCTGATTCGGAATGCACCCTCAGTATTTGCCCTGCGTTCCGAAACGCGCTGAAATCGATTAAAGCACCCGTAATCACGTTCCGAATTACTGTCAGCTGTCAAAATTCATACGTTCTTTGCTTTTCTGATCGCTGACAGCGCTGAAAGTCTGAATCGGAATACGCCCTTGGCATGTGACCAGGGTTGGAATCAGGCTCCCATAAAATGTTTGGGCGCTGGCACAAAGTTAATCTAGTGCCATAACAAAAAATAAAATAAAATTATTGTCTGGATATTAAAAAAAATACCTATCTATTAATGAATTATTCAGTTATTTATTTAATATCTAATAAGTTACCAACTTAAAAATGTTTCAATTTAACGCATAGATATTAGTGATGTTCAGAAGATAGCCGTGGTATGTTCAGAGGAAAGTTATAAAGAGATGCCGCCACTTGTTCAATAAAAGTAGCAATCGGTGAAATTAACCTGTTTACAAACAAAACTAAGTAAGTAAGGTACGTAAACGTAACCGTCAGTGCGGAGTCGAACTCGCGTTGGCCGTCAATTCTTTTTATGGTCCGGTAATGAGATATCAAAGTTATCTGCGCCACTTGTAAATAAAACTTGAAATCGGTGAAATTAACCTGTCTATATATAAACAAAACTACGTAAGGTACGTAATCCCCAGTGCGGAGTCGAACTCGCACTTGGCTGGCTATTTTTTTATGGTCCGGTAACGAGACCTTTAGATCAAAGTTGTCTATCAATCACGTTGATTGGGTACCTAAACAAACATCTGCAACGTGTTTTTTATTATATAGATTATACGCAATTATACGAAGTAAGTAATGCAAGCAAAGTAACGTACAATAGCTAGTAATGGGAAATAAGAATAAAAATGAAAAGACACACCATTGAGATCGATTATAGTGAACTTCACTCATTCGCCAATCTGACGTTACCACTCAAACTGATACATATATATATATATATATATATTTAGAACGTGCAGATTAAAGGGCATCACACACGGCAGCTATAATATATATTATTATAGCACGAGGCAGCCAGCTCTCTCGTCGCCATTACCTTTCACGCAAAGCGGGGATCAAACAAAATGGCGAATCAATCAGTGACCGGCCATTCTGCTTGACCCCCGCTTTGCACACAAAGTGAATGGTGATGAGAGAGCTGGCTGCCTCGTGCTATAATATATATTAAAGCTCCGTCTGTGTCGGGCTTAAGCCCTTTCATTTGATACCCCACACGATACTTAAATTTTTATTTTTATTGTTGTACTCAATGTCCTCTAGAAGTCGCCTTACTGAATTTAGTATGACGTCACATAGCCTATATAACCAGCGGACGATCAAGTCGCTTCTAACGATACCTCATTTGTTCAATTATGATAGTTAGTTTAGGAGATATGTGAGAACAGACAAACATACATAGCGGCTAAAATCATCATAACCCTTCTTTTTGCTTCGCCGCAGTCGGGTAAAAATTATACTACGTTTTGTTTTTGTGTTGAAAATTATTGAAATATTATTTTAATATTATTACACAAATCTAGGTAAATTAGTTTATAAAATCACTTAATAAAATGAGAATCTCTAATTCAGCTAACTTTCAATTTTTCAAACAGAAACTTCATCGATCGCGTGAAAGGAGACGTTTCTGATCGGGCTATCACCTTGTACACTTTTATAAAATCGAAGAAAAATCTTATCAACATTTAAAAAAATAATCATTTTACAATTTTCGCAGTATTTAATTTGTGTGAAAGAATTTTTTGTTATTTATCGGGCAACAAACCATCCTTTATACGTCATAGAGTTCGTTTCGAATCAGACGTTCATTTTTTAGGTAAAATGTTGTTTAATATTTTAAAATATTGAAACAATACTTTTACTTATAAGGAAAGAACAACGTACCTATTCATCTACCTCTACTTATAATAAAACTAGTTTTTCTAAGTAAGAAATCTATTACATTTTTAATAAACATAAGTGGCAGTGGGCAGGCCACATTGCTCGAAAAACTGGCGGCCGCTGGCGACCGCGTACCGGAAGAGACGCAGCGTGGGCAGGCCTTCCACAAGGTAGACAGACAATCTGGCAAAGGCAGCCGGAAACCGTTGGATGCGGGTAGCGCAGGACCGGACATTGTGGAGATCCTTGGGGAAGACCTTCGTCCAGCAGTGGACGTCTTTTGGCTGTCTGAGCTGAGCTGAGTTGATTTCATAACAACTCAGTGCGTTACCATCTCGCGATCAAGTAACATCTCAAGAAAAGAACCACCAAATATTAACAGTTTTTAATATCTAGATACAAAGCAGTGTGTCCGCCAAGTTCGCAAAAGAATAGGGCAACGACGACGACGACGTACCAGTGTGTTATATTACACGAACCATTTCGAGCCACTTTCAACCATTTGTTCCCGTGTTCTGTATACCAGACTCCCAAAATACCAGATGACCAGCATACCAGAAACTCCTCTAAGGTCCTACACTGAAATCTATTGGATGGACCTACATACTTGACATTTTGATTGATTGATTGATTGATTTATACTTTATTGCACCGGGTAGTGCCGCTAAAAAGTGCGTATATATGCACGCATTACATTGATTGTAATTTGGAAATAACAGTTTATGAGATCTCAGCGAAACTGGCTTTGCTGTCGAGTGTAAATTAGGAAAAACCTTTTGATATTTTATATACTTATGTTATAAAAATACAAGCTTGGTACTGTCATAAATTTTATTGAAAAAAATATTTATATTAATTTAATTTAAACGGTTATAAAGTACGAAGTTTACAACAGGTGGCACAAAATATATTATATCAAAAACTAAGTTGATTTAAAAGTCGAAAGTAAATATCTAAAAACCTTATATGGAAAATGAAGTGTCATATGAGTTTGAAACTATTTAAATAGTAATGAAAGCAAACAGTAATGTCACATGAGCGTGAAACCAGTTGAATGGTAACGCAAGCAACTTAAGTGTCACATGAGCTTGAAACCAGTTGAATGGTAATGCAAGTAACAGAGGTGTCGCACGAGTCTATTGGAAATCAGTTAAATAGAAACAGAAGTGTCTTATGATGAGTCTGGTGGGACACAGGTAAAAAATAATGAAATCCCGATGAAGTGTCATTTGAGTACGAGTATGTAATTTAACACAGTAAAACACTACAGAGTTTTAAACTATTTGAACAGTAACGAAAGCAACGGAAGTGTCATAGGAGTTTGTAATCCAGTTGATCAACAATGAAAGCAAAAGCAAGTAAAATTATTAATAATAATGGATCCGAACAAAATGAAATTATGAAATAATAAAGAAGTATCACATAAATATGGAATCAGTCGAATGGTAATGAAAGCAACAGGTGTGTCAGCTACTAGTATGAAGAAAAAATATAATATTAATTGAAGGTTAAAGGTCTGGGGTGTGGACATCCCATTCCACAAAACTGACATATGTCAATATAACCCTTTCCAATTCCTTTACAAATTAAAACCCTTTCATTACAATTACACTTGCCATTATCCTTTTCCCTATTACACTTGTAACCAAGGTCAAGTCTACGTGTATGCTGATTCCTGAAAGGATTCCAGAACTCATTGTCCTCTTCAAGCCTTCCCGATCGTTTATTACCTCGTAGCGGTCTGCGCTTTCCGTTAGATGGTTTGTCTTTTATATCCATGCAATAATTAGGACTTGGTCTGCGGTAGTATCTAGTTGATTCTGCAATTGGGTAATCATCTTCACTCGAAACGTCATCGTTGGCTGTACAGGATCGATAGTTATCGAATGACATTTCTCTTTCTTCAGGGGGTAATAAACAACAAGTAGGACTAGTTGGCCGGTCATTAACGATTGGGAATTTAGTTGTATATTGAGTTGAAGGCCTGATTTGTTCTGGAGATTCTGAGAATGAACTCTGGGGGCCGTTTAAACTTGTATTGGTTCCAGGTTCATACGCACGTGGCTGTTGATTTATGAAGGGAGGTTTTGAGCAATAGTCATATGAATTACTCGGTTGTTCTATGGAAAATGGGGCACAATACGAGTTCGGTGTTTGTCTCTCTAAAGGCTCACGTAAAATATTTGGCGTCAGTTTTCCCTGCATACTCAACTTTTGATATACACGTGGCTGTTCATTTACATAGGAAGATTTGGGACAAAAGTCATAGGAATTAGTTGGTTGTTCTTCTATAGGAAATGGAGCACAATACGAATTTGACGTTCGTCTCTCTAAAGGCTCACGTAAAATCGTTGGCGTCTGTATTCCCTGTATGCTCGACCTTTGATTGTACAGAGGATTACTGCAGGTTTCAGGGCTTTCCCAAATATATTCTTTCACGAACATCTTAGGCTGATTGTAAAATTGACTAGTTTCCATAGTAGTAAGAGACTTGTTTCGTTTTTCTAGCATCGTTGCGTTTGGCCTTAAAGTAGACGCCCGTTTCTCATTGGAAATTGGGTTTTGGTGTACCCAAGTTGAATTTGTGTCGTATGTCTGACTGCAGGAGTTTGTAGATGGAGAAAAAACAACACTACCACATAACTCTTTCCGTCTCTCCTTAATTCGTCTCAAATGATCTTGGTCTTCTTGGTTTAAAGTACAAGGATATCGACTACATGTTATTTGTTTCCGTACTTCGCTAGCTTGGCATTGTCTAGATGAGATGAATTTCCTAGATGATTCAGAACGTTTAGCTTTATCTACTAGATTTTGAACTAGTTCAGGAATTAAAAAATCCTGGTCTTCCATTAAGTGAAGCTTATTTATAAATCTCGTTATTTCTTCGCTTATTTTAAGGTCACTGTCTATAAAATCATTATGTTGTTTTTCCATTTCGATATTATGAATACGCTTTGCTAGCACAGCAGCCAGTTTATACCTATGTAATACTTCCGTTGTTGTTTCTTGTCGCAAAGGTAAATCTTTCATCCAATCATTAATAATTTCTCTTATCTTTACTTGTTCGACTTCGGATTTCATAAAATCATCTCTTGGTACAGGCACTTTAACTAATGCGCAGTGCAAATCATTTTCTAATTTTTCTACATCTATACGAGCACATGGATACCCGCGATATACAACGCTAAAAAAGGAGTTTATTTCATTCCAAATCTTCTTTTCGTAAATGTGGGCTTCTCTTTCGTTAGTGGAGTAACTTAATTGTATAAAAGCATCGGCTAATTTATCTTTCAGTAACTCAAGTCCAGCCTGATCATCGGTTGTCAAAGTTTCAGGCAATGGCATCAAATTCGATATCTTATCTCGCAGACGCTGTTTATAAAATGTTCCACCTAGTTCTTCTAACATTCTCTGACGTGCATCCATTATTTTAAATATAAGATCTTTTTTAAGAGCTGGCAGATATTTGTTCAACTCTGGATTACCTGGAACTTGCGTCAGCAATTGATCTATTTCGTCCTGTAGCAAGTCTTGATATAAGTCGTGGTCTTTGAAAATGTCAGGATTCATATTTAATTCACCAATTTTATTGACAAGTTTAATTGCCAGATTTTGTTTAATCCAATTTACCATCTCTTCTTCGCCTTGAACAGGAAGGTTGTTTGTCCATTCTTCAATATACTCGTATAATCTATCAGAAGGATTTTTGTATGGTTTGATGCTGCTTGTAGTGTCTATAGGTTCTATAGGAACTATTTGAAGTGCCTTTATTAATTTAGTTACCATCTCCTCAATGTATCTTTCATCTGATTTCTTACGTAGATCGGTTATATTGGATCTTAAAAACTTTCTTGCTTCATCTCTAATTGCTTGCTCATGTTGAGGTGTAGTAGGATGAAACTGATTCCTTGCTTTTTTCAATCGTGACACAAGGTTTTTGATTGCTTCGTCAAGAAATGTTTTCTCTTGAAGAGTTTTTCTGTCAATGGTAAGTTTGCTAACCCAGTCCTCTACAGCAAGTGCTAGTAAATCAACGTCAGTTTCGTTTTGATCAGTTGAATCAGTAGATATAGGTAGTGCTTTTAAATAACTTAAAATACTATTAGCTACTCTGTTCATAAAATCTTCATTGTTTCTGCTATCCGAGTCTCTTATTATATTTGGCAAGTGTTTTATAATTTCATCTCGCATTAATTTATTTAGGTCAGCTCCAGGCGTTAGTTGCGCTGCGGAAATTATGTTTTTGATTCCTTTGGCCAAATCAACAGAAGCTAATTCCATTTGTTTTTTGTTATTTGGTGACGATTTGTGATACATCGGTGACTCTTTTAGCCAATTTAATATTGCTTTGGTGAAATTATTTTCCAGAACATCATTTGGATCTTCAGTGAGAATAAAATCATTATCTGTAAACCCCTTTTTCTTCAATGTATTAAAAAGTGATGATTCTAAATGCTGCAAGCTATCCTCAGTGAGGTCCTCGTATAGTTCCGGTAGCACTTTGTAAATTTCATGGCGAATTTTTGCTTCAGTGTCTGGTTTATTTTTCTGCTTTAAAATTGATTTTGTCAATCCTTCAATATACTCTTCCGCTAAAAGTTCGTTGACTGTTGGTTTTATACGAGGTACCAAACTATCCTGCCACGCTATAATTTCATTTTGTAGCGCTGTAGTTTCAGAAACAATTTTAGGAACAAAAATATGCCTTACAGTGTCTATAAGATTATCTGTATACGTAATGGCTGTATTTAGATCATCGTTATCCAAAAAATTATTCATCCATGTATGACACTTATGCGCCAAATAGTCATATTCGTCAGCATCTGAAGTTAGTATACTTGGATTTAATTGCAGGTATTGGTTTCTTTGTATTATATCTCCAGCTAAGTCTTTAATTAATACGTCTTTATATTGTTTATCCTTAAATCTGTTCTGATCTATTGGTAAATTGTCAAGCCAATTTTCGATTATACTTTCTAATTCATTTGAATATCTATTTATTTGTGAACTACGCCGTCTTCCATTTGAATCATAACTACGACGTTCATTGTTATCGTCTGTATTTTTAATTGCACTTGGATATGCAGTATCTTTTTTTATTTGTTTTTTGGGCATTGAGGCATTTAAATAGGCATTTTCTATTTGCTGTAACACTTTTTCAGCCAATATAGTTACGGAATCTTCAGAGTTTAGTGATACCTTACGCAGCTGTTTATTAAGCTCTGTTCTGAGAAGGTCAGTATCATTATTATCATCTTTCCTGTTATTTAATAAATCTTTGATATTTGAAACAGTTTCTTTTACTACAGCATGTATAGTTTTCTTCTTTTTTGGTGTGGGGTTATTGACGTAGGTATCGAAAAAATCATTCAGAATTTCTGTTGCTTTAGATTCGATGCTGAAATTATTAGGAGACGTTGAATGAGTTTCTCTTTTATCTTTCAATTCTTGTAAACGTTCATAATTACTGTCAAGTTGTTTTAGCAAAGATAATGCATCATTGCTAGCCAAGTTAGCTTTTTCTTTCAAGATATTCAGTGCATCTTTTTCTGTTCCATCTTCTGCTTTTCCACCAGAGAGTCTTTGAACTTCTTTATCCATTAAATATTCTTCAACAATTCCCTTATTTTCTTCATTTATTGGATAATTTTCTATTATGTCTCTTATTTCTTTTCTTAGAATTAATATTAATTCATCATCATGCATATCAGAATCTCTGATCTGCTGTGATGCGTTTCTTAAGATTGATTCAGTAAGTTCTATTGCCTCGGGTTCTGGTATATTGGTATCATTGATAAGTATTTCTAATATTTGTTTTCTTATTATTATTTTTTCCTCAGGTACATCCATACTATCTACGTAATGCTTTAATAGTTCAACAATGTTATCTTGCGTTTTCGCATCTATTTTCTTGCTGAGTTCTTTCAAACCGTCCGATTTTTCCGTTTCATTTATGAGGCCATCGGATTTTTTATGAAGGAACAATTTTGAAGTACGCTCAGTATATTGCCAAATAGATATTTTGTTGCTCGTAGATGCTTTACAGGTTCCAAACCCTGCAATGTTCGTTGATAATTGTATGCCTTCAACTAGTTTCGTTACAAGTTTATCCTTTGTATTTTGATCTAGCATTTTGTCTTTCATAGTTTCTTTAAGCCACCTGTTAATTTCTTCTTTCATTTTAAATTTCTTAATGTCGTCACTGATACTCTTTTTTTGTAGTTTTTGTAGTGATTTGTACAAATTATTAACAACTTGACGCCCTTCAGTCGTAGTATATTGAGCTAGCTGTGGAATATCATAAATCCATTGCCAAATTATTCCTTCTTGTGAATCTGACAGTTTTAAACACTCACTAGCAGAACGGACTATGACATTGGTCAATTGATTTGACAATCTATTTTTCTCTCTGGACGTCATTTGTTTTCCTTTTTTTTTCAAAATATCCTCAAGTTGTTCTTTTATTTCTCTAAAAACAACTTTTTTTATTTCGTTATTGTCACCAAGACTGGTAAAAATTATAGAGAGTTTTCTAGCCAAATTTTCACTGGTTTTCTCGTTTACTTTTCTTTGTACCGGATTTGAACTTGCCGTCTCCGGAATGTCTTCCAACCATCTTAAGACGTTTTTCTGAAACACTTTTGAAACATTATTATTTTTAGTAGCTCTCGTGAAATACGTGGGGCATACTGGATCTGGCCACTTCAATAAAAAAATGAAATAGTAGTCTTTGGGATCATTTTAATTTGCGACACTGTCATTTGTTTTTTCAGTGTGACTTCCTTTCGAAAATTTTGTGTCGCTATCAAAATGAACTTAACTCGTGAACATTTCGTTCAATTTATTTATTTACAATAAGTACAGCCACATAGAACATAGAATAATCTTAGTATTTTTGTAATTTGCACCTACTTCTGCTGCTATAGACAATAACGGCGTGCATAGCATTTACAATCTACTAGCATAAGCATGAGTAGTAAATAGAGGTAATACAATTTAAATTTAGAAAATAAAGAAAACTAAATAAACAATCAAACAAAACCAAATAACAATCAATAATTTGTGATACTTAAATAACTTTCACAAGGTTATCAATTTATGTTTTGAATTTAGGGAGGGAATCGTGAAAAATGTCGAGATTTGCTAATTCACTATTGGCTTTATTATATTCGTTTGAGATTCTAATTAGTGGAGAAGTCTCAAGTTAGTTTTGCAAAAAGGTTTTTATCTCATTCAGAAAACATAGATCAGTCGAGAGTCTACGTTCACGAAGCGATGACGACGAGATTTAAAATTTCCTCAAACGCTGTTGGTTGGTAGGGCTGCTTATGAGAGAACCCGCTCAAAAAGAAAGCAAGGTGCCGGGTGAAGGCAAGTTGAATACTCTCAACTGAGTGAACCGCGTAAAATGGACTCCAGGATACACTTGCGTACTCGAGATGGCTGCGGACGAGGCGCGAGGGCATTATACAGTAACTGCTTAGTTATCGGTTGTTTAAAACCCAATGTATTTCTTTTTAGAAATTCTAACATTTGGGCCGCTTTGGTTACTGTATGTTACGTATATGAGAAGTAAATTTAAGTTTTATTTACTGTCAATTATAATACCCAAATCTCGGATTTCAGTAACTTCATTTAACGCGACGCCGCCAATCTCGTACACTGTAACAAGTGTTTTTTTTCTTACGAGTGTACACACTATTATTAACGTTGAGAGTCATACAGTTCCTCTTACAGCAGTTTATAATATACAGTATGCAGTCATGGGTCAAATTAAACTGGACATTACAGTAATACGTTTTCTACACGTCTAGCTCTTGAACTCTTGATAGCGCGAGTAACGTGCTAGGTATATAAAATATAAGGGCCATTTTACACTGTTAGCTTATTATTATGTCAGTCAACCATCATGCGAATAGACTGTGCAACAATAGAAGCTCGGACCTCAACATAAGGAGAAGCGATGAATTAGCAGCAATACAATAAAAGGAGTGAAATAAAAAATATTAACAACTATAGCTGACGGCAGACGTTGTCCTGCCATTTTTCACGTCTACCCTACTCTACACCTGCCCTGCGCAATTTTTTTTTTATGTAGGAACCTTTTACGAAGTATAAGAATACATTTAAAAAAAAAGATGAATGAAATCGGTAAAGCCGTTCTCAAGTTATAGCGTGACCAAGAGAAATAGGGGTTCATTGTTTATATAATATACCTATAGTATATAGACATTAATAAAAAATTAAAAAAAAAGAAACGCCTGCAATTAATATTGTGAAAAGTCAGCTAAAAATAAAAAACAAGATTAATGTGTACTAACATTACTTCAAAAGTAGTTATTCCTGTATTTTTTAACAAATAGTTCCAGTCTTCAGAGGAACAATAAAAATTCCAGAAACTTTGAATAGGTATGTACCTAACATACCACGTTTTGTTTTTTTTTTCCTAACTAATGGCGACACATCTTATGTAGACGTATTTCGCCAGTGTCGAGTGATATTTGTAGGTTTAAGATATATTCTTGGGTGATTGTTCGGTGAATTGGGTTCAGTAATGTGATAGTACAATTACTGAAGCCACCACAAGGTCTCTTGGCATCATCTAAAAATGTCAGCAAACTGTAAGCGATTCAATTGATCTATTAAAGGTTATAGTCCCGAAATATTAACTGGATAATACACTATCGAAATTATACACTAAACACTTCAATAAACTAAAAAAGAAGACACGTCCGCCATTGTCAGGCGCTGACCAAGGAACCAACATACCACGTTACTCGTAAAAAAAGTATATAATGTAGTTTATTTGCGGATTTATTTACGCAGTCGAAGGTCAGTTATAGCATTATAATAAGGTATACTATACTTGAGTTACTATAGGATGAGCTCTGACAGATTCAAATTTTAAAAACTTAATAATATTATTTCGTTTATTTATTTATTTGTTAAGAAAAAATACATACTGTTTAATGATAAAATAATAGGTGAAGTAACTTTTTTTTAATATTTCAGCTATTATGGTTTTTAAACTGAATAATATTTAAAAAAGTTGTTAACGTCGTATGAAAATTTTTGAAGCTGTCAGAACCCATCCTATAATAACCCAACTATATTACCCGATACCTGACGCTCGCGACGACTGTGTAAATAAATGTTTTTTTACGAGTAAGGGGTGGGGTGGTAGTTGGTACATAAACAATAAAAAATTCTGGAATTTTTATTCTTCCTCTGATGACTGGCACTATTTGTTAAAAATACAGGAATTACTACATTTGAAGAAATATTAGTAGGTATATTAATCTTGTTTTTTTATTTCTAGTTTACTCTTTGTAATTGCAGGTGCGCGTTTTTTATTTTTTATATATTTTTTTGTCAAGCTCTAGTTTTATGTACCTAGCATTTCCTTAAAAGCTTCATTTAGTCTCGTAGCAGGCCCCTCTTCCGACGAATTTAGTTTTCGATTGAAAGAAGCGAGTGAAGAAGTTGATTTATTTGTTAATTCTTGCATATCTTTATATAGTTTCTTCCCATCCACTAGTAGTTGACTTTTTACTTCATGTATTTCGATATTTTCATCTTCGACTTTAGTATGCAGATCGTGTTTTTTATGCTTGCAGACTGAAGCAGTTTTATTTGGTGTTTCTATTAGTGTGGTGGTCTGGCTATTTTGAGTGTGTTTATTACAATTTATGTCAATAATATGTCCACATGATATTAAGTGAATATCTTTATCTCCTTGGTTTGTAAATGATCTGGTACATTTTTCGGTATTTAATATATTTAGTACCAATTTTTCTGTTAGTTTATTTCTCAGATGATTTTGAATTTCCTTTCCTCTGTATTCTAAAGTATCATCTATCATGTGTTTTATTTCTGTTTGTATTTGTTTTTTTATGCTTGGAGTGATGTTTTCTTCATATTGCATGCTAAGAAATATTTTAACTATGTCTCTTACAAGTTTTCTGTTTTCTCTTTCTTCTGTAGATGTTTTGCTTTGAAGTTCAGGAATTTCTTCAATCCAATTATTCACAACATACTTAAAGGATTCTTCAAAATTATTAGTAAGCTGTTCATTTGTAAAAGGTGAAAGTTTAACATTTTTATTTGGAAAATCTGTATTGCTTTTCTTTGCCTTTAATCCCATGATTTTGGTATTATTTTTTCTGATGTCACCGTAAAAAGACTGTGTTTGAAGCATTTTAGAAGTGACTTTGTCTTTTAAATTGTTTATCAATTGATTGTTAGTAAGAATTTCGTTTATTTTGATGTTTTGGTTTTTGGCAGCTGATGATGATGTATGATGATGATTTGTATCTACTACATTTTGTAATAAATCGTCTCTCATATTATATTCACCAAGATTTTCCCCACTATGTTTAATTAAACAAATTCTATGATTATTTTCTTCTCGAAAGTCTGTGTCTAAGTAGTCTTTTTCGTTTTGTGAATTTACTAATATTTTTGGCATTTCCATATTTTTTTTATTATTTTCTTTTTTGTCTACTTTTGATTCAAGTGTAATATTTGAACATCTTTCTTTTTTTTTACGTTGTACTTCTTTAGATTCTTTTTTAATTTTGTTTTCGAGAGAGCCTTGAAAGTTTACTATTTCGAATAAAGAAGTATTTGAATTTGTTGACATGTTTATTAAATTCTGCGCATAATTTTTTATCATTGTTTGACTTAAAAGTTCTTCTGTTTTTTTTTCAGGCATCTCCATTCTATCTCGAATATTACTTTTGCTTTTAGATTTTGGATAACTGTTGTCATACTTCAAGACGTTGTCTTCGTTAACCTGAGTTGTATTTCCTTGATATACGATTTTGTTTAGTCCAATATCTGAGTCATTTTTAATATTTTGATTACTAGTGGAGTCAGATTTTGTTTTTAAGTTTTTTAACGCGTTGTCGTCATCAAAATTAACTGGTAGTACGTCATTTAGTTGATATTTAGATTTTCTATTGCAGTTGTCGTTTTTTAATTCATATTCTTTGTTTACATTTGGTGTGATTTTTCCGTTCAAGTAAAATTCTCTAGATTCACTTTTTACTAAAGTTATGTTTGATAAATTACTTGATAGTATTTCATACTGTTTATTATTAATCATTTTATTTGTTAAAGCGTGTTTAAGAGTCAGTTCATGCTTTTTAGCTTGTTTGAGAAATGCTTCATTTGACTGATTATTTTCGATTACTTGACTTTTAACATTTCTTTTATCAAAAGAAGATATTTCACATTCAAAGAAATCATGCGCCCGTTTGTTTACTTTTGTGAGAATTTCTGATGGTGTAGTCAAAATTTCGTAAGTACTGGTAGGATTATTAGCAGATTTCATAGTAGGTCTATTAAACAAAGAAGATGATTTGTTTACTAAGAGATTACTTGCACTTGTAGATGTACCACTTTTAAAATTTGTTTGGTTACTTAATATCTCACTGTTATATGTTTCTTTACTTCTGCTGTCTATATCTGAACATGGCAACTTTCGAATTAAACTCCAACCACGTACTTCTGCATTATTTCTAAAATATTCCACTCGATAAATATCCTTGATTTTATTTAATTTTTCTTCGTCTGCAAGGAGATACTTCTCAATATCTAATTTATTAATTAGTTTTTCTGTCAATGTGTTCTTAAGAATAGAATTATATTTAAGTGCCGGGTTGATTTCATCTATAGTACAATCAATTTCTTTTATAATTTTATTTTTTATATGTGAAAGAGTTCCCCCTTTTGTTGCTTCATCAGCAATTTTTTCAGACAATTCTTGACTGAACCTATCGTGCATATTGTTATCAATTTGGAGTTCTGTATTTTCAGTCATCCAATCACTAATGCTCTGTATGAAGACAAGTGCAAGCTGTTGTTTTCTTTCTTTTTCGGTTAACTTATGCATATCAAATACCTGCTTATATAATGTCTTCTCCAAAATTTTCTTAGACTTTGGATCAATTTCTTTTCCTATGAAAAGTTTATTTACACTATCTTCGATTTCACGCCTTATTTTCTTTTCAATCGATACCTCGTCAATACCTTCCGATCTTAATTTTCGGAATGTTTGTAAAGCATCTTTGACTATTTCTTCACTATCCTTTGTTCCTAACCATGGAGAGATATTTGAACATTCTTCGTCTTTAGTTTCGTATGTTGGTGACGTATTTTTTTTATACTCTCTCCTTACAGTCTCCTCTGGTGGCAGCTTAATAAGATCATCTATTAATGATCTTGCTAGCTCTTTTAAACATAAATCCTTGTCATAAGAGTCACAGTCAACAGGTAACTCAACTAGTTCGTTATATATTGTCCTCATTAAATCGTCTATATCTAAACAATCAGATGAAAATTTTGTTTTTAATTTATGACTTAACTTATTACTTAATTCAGCTTCATCAACGAGCAGAAGTCTTTTCAGCGGAATATTTTTAATCCATTTTCGAATAGTGTCGCTAAACAAATTAGCGACCAATTCATCTGATAGCATTTCTGCAAGATCTTCTCGTTTTGTTTCATTGCATTTTAAATCAAAAATTTTCAACGTCTCCAGTACGTCATCTTTCATAGACATCCATATATTACTGGGTGGTACAGACAATAAATTATTCCGTAAAGTCTCTTCCAGATCAGAAGCAAATTTTTTGACATTTACAGTAGATTTATCTTCAAAAGGAACAGTTTTAGTCCAATCAAGTACAGTTTGGCTGAATTTATTTCTTTCTTTTGGAAGTTCAGCAATCACTTGTAATAAATCTTCAGCCAGCTGCCTTTTTTGACTTGAAGTGCAAAATACAGGAAATTTTGTCATCGTCTCAATAATAGCGTCAATTGTAGACGTATTTTCTCTGCTTTGGTGATCCGCATTAGAAACAATGTTATTTATGTTTTTTGTTAATTTATTTACTACTTCATCCTTATCAAAATGTTGGTCAAAATCCAAAGGAATTCTTTTCACCCATCCTAAAATAGCGTCTTTTAAAATATTTGATTCCAAAAAGTTTGCTAAATTGTCTGCTAGCATTTCTAATGTGACAGAATCACCATTTACTGGTAATATTGCAAGTTCATTTTTTGTAACACGTTTCAGCTCATCCCACGCATCTTTGGCTTTCAATGTTGAAAGAACGTTATTTATATTTTTTGCTAGATTTTTAGCAATTTTCGTCTTATTCATTGGTGATTCCGGCTTAAAGGGAATAGTTTTCATCCAGTCTTCTACGTATACTAATATTTTATTTCGTTCTGGATGTATTTTTTTCAACGCATCCAGAAGTCTTTTAATATGTACGTCTTTTTCTGCAACATCATACAAAAACGGCGCGTGTTCTAGTTCACTTGATATAATCTTCTGCAATATGTCATCAAATTCCTCATGTGCTACATTTGCTTCAGTAGTTTTCAACTTGTTTGCTAAATCTATTGAAAATTTTTCAGTTACTATCTCTGAATCGGGATCAATTCTAATATTTGTAATCCAATCTTTAACGGTTTCTTGATATACATCGCCTGCTAGTCTATTAGCTAGATCATCTGCTAAAGTTTGCATTTCAGAAGGAAGAATGCTCAATGGTATCTCTTCAAGCTCTGCAAGAATTACTACTTTCACTGTACTCCATATTTCTCGAGAATGTGTAGATAGAAAAATGTTTTTTATTTTCTTTACAAGATTACTAACCTTGTTTTTACTAATTTGAAGTTTTAAGAAAACTTCTTGTCTAAACAAGTTTTCAACAATTATTGACACTTTGTCTCTTGGTTTGGGTAACTCGTCAATAATTTCTAATAAACTATTTACGAAATTTCTATTTTCTATTGAGTTACTATAATCTAACTTCTCGCCACCCAATGTATTATTTATATAATCTCTTAAGCGATCCGCAACCTGGTTTGAATCTGCGTATAAAAATACATCGTTGATTTTACGTATTATATCATTGGAATATAGCTGAACGTTTACTGAATTATTTAAATGAAACGGTGCTCCTAAAATCCAGTGTTGTACTGCCTTATTGTACATTAAATATAAAATTTGATCATACAAATTTCCTGCATACGTTTCTATTTCAACATCATCGCAATTTACTTGTATTTTTTTGAGTATTTCATTTATTTCTTGTTTTATTGAAAACCAAGTTTCTGTAGGATTTGTCGTAGTAATTATAAATTTTATTCTTTTCGTTAATTCATTTACAACCTTTCGTTTGTTAAAAGAAGATTCACGTTGAAAAGGAATGCTTTCAATCCAAACTTTAATAGCTTCTTTAATATCACACGTTTCATTTGAAACTAATTTACTCAATTCATTTGCTAATTTATTCGCTTGCATAATTTTCAGTGTCTGGCTTCCTAACATCGGCAAATCTTTAAGCTCTTCACAAATTGTGCTTCTAATACTTACATCTCCATCATTAACATCATTAACATCTTCGAAATGGGGTAGTAACTTTTGAGTCAATTTACAAGCAATTGCTTCTGGTGCCAACTTTGAATCGTGTTTTAAGGCAACCGACTTTATCCATTTTAACGCAATGGCATTAATCATATCTGGTAAGAGATTGTTCATTAATATTATTACTTGAATTCCTTTTTCTCTACTTCCGCCTTGTATTGGAAAATCATGAATTTTATTTTCAATAGCTGTTTTTACAGTATCATGCATCGTTGCAGCTTCACTGTTTTTTATTTTATTATTTAATTCTTCGCTTAATTCTGACACTATCGGACTTCTATCAATAACAACCGTAGTATCAAATGGAAGGCCTTCGGCCCATTTTGTTATTTTCTCTAGGAGTGTTACTTGTTCGCCAACTAAAGAAATTTTATCTAGACGATATGAACCATCCACTACTTCCGAAGGTAGATTAACTAAGGTCTCAATAAGTCTTTCTGTTAATTCTTCTTTCATCAAACTCGAATTGCTACTTAAAGGTAAATACTTCAATTCTTCGTATACTACATCTTTTAGGTCGTTTCTCAAATCTTTTGTTACCATAGCTATGTCTTGTAATTTTTTTGACAATTCTTTAGCAATATTTTCCTTATCTAATGAAACCTCAGGTTTGAAAGGCAACGTTTCCAACCACCTTTTTACTTTAGTACCAAAAATGTTTATATTCTCAAGTCTTTTAATTAAATCACTACCTAATTTTTCCATAAAGTCATCATAATTACTCTTTTCAGTTGGAAACAACACAGAAAAGTTTTTAAGAAATGTAACAACGTCTTTTTGCGTTTGAGAATAGTCATCAAAATGCTGTTTCAAATTATTTTTAAAATTAACAATTATATCGTCTTGAAAAGAACTATCCTTGTTTGTGTAGTTGGAATACATTAATATAAATTTAAACCATTCGTCGACAGTATTGTTAATATGTTCGTCAATATCACGAGGACAGGTGCAAGCTTTATAAATTGGCTCCTGCGTATACAGCCGGCGGAGTTCGCCAAATAAATCTATGGACATCAGGCGGTCTCTAATGGCGGCAGCGGGTCGCTGGTTTTCCGGACAACTACAGGGTTGAGGTAGATCGCATCGGCAAGGCGTTGGCTGATTACATATCTCGCACAACTTTTCTTTTATTTCCAGGATTTTCTGACAAATACTGGCGCTCAATGTTTTTGATGGTTTTTTCCTACAATCCTGAAAAAGATAATATTTGTCTAAGTAACTTGAATGAGCCGTGTGGTGATGGCAGAGTAGAATACATTTGTCACCAACCCCTACTCTTCCCGTGGGTGTCGTAAGAGGCGACTTAGGGACTACACATTGAACAGAGAACGGGCAGCAGCGCTCTCTGATACAGTAACCTTTAAATCTGCGATCTCCAACCCGCCTGCCAAGAGTGGAGATTATGGCAAAACCCTCCACTTAAGTGGAGGAGGTTCATAGTCCAGCAGTGGACTGTAACGGGCCGTTGATGTTGATGTTATTATTATATTATATATTAGCATTATAAATGTCATAATATTCAAGTTGGAAACGTGGGTGGATAAGTAGTTCGGTTTTTGCCCTGTGTCAGCTATTGAGCCCTCAAGGGACTGACATGGTTTAACTTGCCTTCCAAAACTCTTTACTTTTCGGATAATCAGTCTGCAGTCCTAGATCTCTGAAGATGTGAGAACAAAATATACAATTCGATTAAAATGAGAATACTCGTAGTCGTAGGACTGAGTGTCACAAACCCGACGTCATTCTGTCAGACTAATATTTTTTGGTGCTCATAATATGAAATTCGCGTAAAGTTAGTAGACTGCCGATAGTCCAATCTATTCTAAGTTTAATCGCATTGTACGCTTACTTTTTTAATAAATACTTACGGTTATGGCCCAGTCATCGGTATGTTGACTGTACATCTGATCATGGCTCCTCGGTCTGGAGGCTGTGCATTGAATATTTGTCAATATCGTACTCTTAAATGTCGTTACTTATACATTTTATATTTATTTTTGTGTATGCTATTCCTCAAACAAACAAAAAACATGGACTGGCTGGCTAGTTGGTTTGTTTTAATACCTACTAAACAAATAAGCTACTCTTGTTGTGTAAAATGACAAAATAGCAGTATGGTAATTGCTCTGTGCTTGCAACAATGAAAGAATAAGTTGCGTATTCTGTTAGATTGGTAATAATTATTTTTCCTAAAATTGATTATTACCGAGCGAGTGAAGTGTCTCCGTTTCAGCTTGGCCAAAATTGCTTTTATGTCTGTATGTCTGTCTGTCCATCTGTCTGTTTTTTCCACTCTACAGTCTACAGATCGCGTTTCTCAACCGATTCTCGTGGAATTTTGGGAGCAGGTTAGATAAATTAATCGATTTATTTTTGTCCAGTCTGTTTTTGGATTTTTTTTAAATGGCGGAGTTATGGGGTTGGCCAGCTTACAAGGTCTACCGCTGAGGTTGTTTTCCTCTACAGGTCACATTTCTCAACCAATAAAAAATACAATAAGAACAATATTAAAATAAAGTAAATAAATAAAAATGAAAAAATATTAGAGATGAGATACTTAAATAAATTTCAAGGGGTTTGTGGAGAAAAAATAAATATAAAGATATATACAGACTTGCGAGGTCTACAGCTCACAGAGTCACTAGTTTTATTGTATAGGTACCTACCACACATTTTATAATAGAGACAAAAAAACTAAAAAAACCCGGGTAAAAAAACGAAATTCAATTTAGTCTGTCAGTCAGTTAATTCTAAAATATTAGACACGTATATTATTTTAATCAAATTAATAAAAGTGGTTTGGTTAAACCGCATCAGGCTCGTATTATATGCGTACGCGCGGCGCGACACAGCGAAAGTAGCATAAAACCACGGACCAACTTGGTCCGTGCATAAAACTGTATGGAGCGAAGCGAGCGGCCGCGTCGCTATTCAAATAACTCGCTGCCTACAGTTTCATGTGATTTCGCGGTGTAGCGAGTAGCATGAAACTGTATGGAGCGAAGCGAGCGGCCGCGTCGCTATTCAAATAATTCGCTGCCTACAGTTTCATGTGATTTCGCGGTGTAGCGAGTAGCATAAAACTGTATAGAGCGAAGCGAGCGGCCGCGTCTCTATTCAAATAATTCGCTGCCTAAAGTTGATAAGTTGATATCACCTTGGGTGTCTTATTTGGTAGACAAACATGGCGATAGGGTGACCATAGACACAAAATAGTGCTTCCAAATAATAGATTTCATTGATTTAATTGAATGTAATTGAATTGGTGAATAATTGTAATTGGTGATTACAAGCATTTCGGAATATCCTACTTCGTATATCTCTTACTCTAATTTGTCATTGGCGTATTTATTGTGCATCAAAAGCACGATAACAAAGGCCATGCGTATTAAAAACTATACAATAAATAAAAGGAAATACTATCACAGAAACGCAATATACGACATCCGAACCGAAGCGAAAGAAACGAATTATTATTTGACCATTGAACGCAGTGTTGCCAGCGACAATTTTTTTACTGCCATGTTTGGTGGGGAAAATTGCTGCCATGACAAATAAAATAAATAAAAAAACTATTTATTGCCGTAGGCCGCAGGTTTCCCTTAAATTATGTCTGAGTTCCGTAAAACACGTCAATTGCCGTAGAAATGGCAACACAGATTGAACGATTGATTGGTTGACCTATGAATGATCTAAAAATAAATATGAGTGAGTATGAATGAATATAAACTAGGTAAATTAATAAAAATATAAATTGGTAATAAAAAGACGATTATATTATTTAAAATTTCTTTTCACCTGGCAGCCCTGATATAAGGGGTCACGCAAATTAAGGAATCAACGTGCCTTGCGTTTCGAGACGCGCTGATTTTAGCGCACTCAAAGCGCGTACCGAATTACTGCCAGCAGGCGAAACCCATACAATCTGATCGCTGATGGCACTGACAGTTTGATTCGAAAGTGATTTAAGCGCGTATCGGAACGCGGCCGTGATTCATTCATTATAACATACATTTTTTAATGGTAATGGATAGACGTCTAACCACTTATTTGTCTTATCTATTTCTCTCTTTATATTTTCAAAGATTCAACTAGTTTATTCCGATTAAATAATTGAATTGTGTATGAGTGCGTGATATACCTCATCTCTAAAATCCAAAGACAATGTAGAGATACCCGATCGAAATATGGTTTGAGGTTAGAGCGATTTATTGATAATTTTGCGAAAAACTTAGGTTTTCGATGATTAATTCTAATAGAATTTGTGAGTGAATGTTTGATAAGTATTTGTTTCAGGTGTATTTGCATTTTGGACTAGTTCTATAGTGTGATTAGCACGTAAACTTGAGATTTTGTCGAGGTGAGTGGTTTGTTTATCAAATAAGACAGTCAAGTTAGTATCAGGTTTACAGTTTCATGTGATTTCGCGGTGTAGCGGCCGAGCCACTCAGTCGTGCGGACGCATATTATTATAATACGAGTTTTAAAATAGTAAGGGGCTAACTACGTCGCGAATAGGTATAAAATCGACTCAATCGTGACGTTATGACGTGACGCGCACTATGGGGGATTTTCCACGGAGACAAATACAAAGAGGAGCTGCCCTAAGACGTTTTCTATATGATAGCGGGGGTCGCCATTGGGAGGGGGTGCGGGGAGATGAAGTTCTGCTAACCATCTAGCGGTCAATAGCAAAACTAGCTTTGCAGCTAGACACTAATGAACCGTACTTAATTTTGCTATTACACACAAGATGGTTTTGTTCGTAAGTTCGTTACGCTGTATAATGTTGCCAGGCAAGTGAAAAAACAAAAAATTCGGTCGTTTTTATTGTAGGATTACCTTATACGAGCAATTGTGATATACAGGTGGCCCATTTAGATGGGTCAGTATGGGTAACTCTGAAACTATAAGACATAAAAAGATCTGATAAGAAGATCTCTTAATTATCCTGTAAATTTAAGTGTGCAATAAAGAATGTATATATAAAAAGATCTGTTCAATTTTGAAACGGGATTTCACGTAAGTCCTTTATCATCATCACTTACTTACTACCAAGTATAAGGAAACATCCTTGCCCAAAATGTGATATTTTGATGTCATGTATTCAATTATAAATATTGATTAAGTTCATTAATATTATCTGCATTATTTAATTGTATGCTACAAAAATAAATGTTGTATACAAATAATTTTTTTTAGATTCCATATCTGGCCACCCAGCTTACTATACAAAATACATGAATGAATGAGCATGAATGAAACAGGTCATATAACCTTCTACAGTCAAGAAGTTATTCTACTTGGCGATAGATGGCGTTGTTATTGCCGAACATTCTCGAAGGAATAAATTACGAGCATTAAAAATTGCATTAAAAAAATACATACGAGTGGAATTATGTCTTTTTTTTTCGTTAGAAATAGTTGTATTACTCGTACTGTTGCACGATACAACACAGCACATAATTTTTGCGTCACTAATTTCAATTAAAATGGTTGTAATCAAACCAATTCGTGTCGTATCCATAAAATCCAAAATAACACTGACAGAAGCGACGCCTGGTGGTTAATAGCTAGTAGTAAGAGTACTTAGTCCGCTATGAGACGGGCCTAAGTTGCTTGTGGCACCTCCTCTTTGTATTTGTCTCCGTGGGATTTTCTGACAGCAAAATAAAAAATAATAGTTCTAATTAAGACGATAGATGGCGCCAGGTGTACTTCGTTTCTTTTTTTTTAAATATTATATGAGTTTGCTCCTGACCCCGATCCAGCCCTGGGATGGGATCTACGATGTATGTAGCGAGCTTACCCAGAATGAGCCTATTCTTTTTTTTAAATTGGCTGTCGGAAAATCCCTCATTCAATATATTATCTGCGTAATTTTTTATCACTTAGAAAAAGAAAAATACGTGTCCAATACTGTTTAATAACCTAACTGGTATACAAAGAACAAAAAGTACCTTCTTAGTCATAAATGTCATCGTTACTACTTCGCGATGCTTTCGCGTCAAAAAGTAATTATTTTATTAGTAAACGAGATGACGAGACTGCCCAAAAAAAAATAGTGTACCTATAATGTGTTTAGGGTTCATGTATGTAGGTACGAATGTATGCGAGTTCCTTTATTCCACCATAACTTCTAAATTCCTGAACAGATTTGGATGTGTGGGGTATCGTTAGAATCCTTACATCAGCCTGAGTGACGCTGGATATTTTTTTTGGCAGGTGTGGCCTTTTAATCTTAGTTGATTATTTTTAAGTATATTAAGCCTGAACAAAGCTCTAATTCAGGGTAGGCTTTGCCCACGGTTGAGACATAACATGTGAGTTGTTAATTATGATATTCTGTAAAGATACTTTTTAGGTAAGTACCTAAACGGTAAAAAAAATGCAATTCATATCAAACGGAAGGTTAAACGCTTTTCGACTGTGCCAGTTTTTATTTTTATTTTAAATATGTATAATAGTAATTACTTTGAGCAATTTCATCGTTTTGTTCCATAGTGAGAGTGCTCTGAAAGAAGAAAAGAATAAAATGAAGCGAAGGGTAATAACTGTGATGCCAATGCTAACTGGGAGACGTTTCACGAAGCTACGTTACAAATTACAAGTACAATTCGACGTACATTGCGTAGACGATTAGATAAAACGATAACGGCTTACAGTTTAGGCGAATTGGCTACGCAATGAATATCAAATTGTAACTTGTTACTGGTAACTTGTTGCTTCGTGGAATGGGCCCCTGATCTGTTTTTGTTATACCTAATTTATAATAAATCGTAGCAACAATAATTGTTGTTTTATTACGCTTACCGCTTCAGCTAGTTGGTGGTGTGTCCTTATGTGGGTATTGTACCGGTCCAACATTGAGGAACATACCATCTGTAACAAGATTATCATCACTATCTTCAGCTCATGTAAAGCCGAAGTCACACAGAGCGGGAGCGGCGCGGTCCGGGGCCGGGAAAGCGGGACTTTGTATGGCGCGGCGTAGCACCGTGCTACCAAAATAGACAATAGCTAAGCCGAGTCAGGCATTGTTCGACCGCGTTACGCGGCGCTAAAAATAAAAGAAAATACACAATACCTCAAGATCCCGACATGCGTGAGCTGGCGTTGGCCAGTGCTATAAAGGGGAATCTCAGGATGGGAAGGATGAAAAGATCAGAAGGATGAAGCAATCACAGACCACGTGCTGGTCAATCTCCTATCACCCACTAGAAGGGCGGATCACCCACACACAACCACGAGCACCATCACTAAACTCAAAAACCGGGAGCAGCCCAAATATCGGCGAATGCCAAACCGGGACGGCGGGGGCGGTCGGCGCCATAAATAAAAATCAAAATCAAAAATTACTTATTTACATTAATTAATTAATTAAAATTACTTATTCACTTAGATCTGTCATTACATTTTTTGGGTTGAGTTCACTAACACAATGGCGGAATCTGTGGAGAAGAGCTCACCGAAGAAACTCCACAGCATCTTTTGCGTTTCCTTTTTTTAAATAAAATATTGTCAATTACATAATTAATGCTAATTAAATATCGAAAAGCCTGCCACTCAAGCAATCTATTCCAATGGACATCCTGTCCTCTTAGTACAAAGCTTTCCCGGCCCCGGACCGCGCCGCTCCCGCGCCGCGCCACCATAATTGACTTTAACAATGTAAAAATTACTAAGCCAGTTTTTCATAGTCTACTTCAAATTTTAAAGATAGTGAGTGCATTGTTTATTGGAAATAATTTATCTATATTGTTGCCTATCGATCGGTTTTGGATACAGTAAAAAAATACGTGTAATTTTTTAATTTTTAGTTGGTTCGATTCCACGAATGCGTTTTATTTTAAATCCGTAAATGCAGTTATTCTTATAAAATCCATAAATAAATAGAACATTGTTATACGAGGGGTGAAAGCACTAAATAAGTCTTTAACCAGAGGTAAACACTGTGCTTTTCATTACGAATACAAGGAAAGTAAAAATAAAAACACGAATTAGCTATGTAAAGAAAAAATGAGTGACTTCCATAATTTGAATCAGATGAACTCATTGTAAACAAAACCCTACAACTCGAGAAACAAATGATAATCGGATTGTTGCTTTCCCGCCTATTTTTATTTTTTGCTGTGGCCGTGCCGGCCATATTTTGAGCCATTATTTTTAATTTCCATAATTGAAAAATGTTAAATATTTTGCCCAAAACTATTTTATTTTAAAGAAATAGTTGCAAGTTAATTATAATAAAGTCATTTAAAAAATATATTGTCTTTAATTATTACTTAACTTTATGTTATTTCAATTTAACATTGCGCTGTAATTGAGTGGCTGTATAGAAAGATGGAACATAGTTCAATAGAAATGTGAAATTAAAACCAGTTTATTTTTTTAATAATTTGCCAGAATGATAGTGTCAGATGTAACCACCATGATGGATTGCACGCTAATATGAACCTTATTTCAGTTACGCGTCTTCGGTCGTTCCAAATAAAACGCTCCGAGT
The DNA here is from genome assembly GCA_951230895.1 of Carpatolechia fugitivella. NCBI lineage: Eukaryota > Metazoa > Arthropoda > Insecta > Lepidoptera > Gelechiidae > Carpatolechia > Carpatolechia fugitivella. The sequence goes on along the minus strand of OX579645.1, from coordinate 33,817,171 downwards.
TGCTTATTTTTGGCATAACCTGGCTTATGAAGCTTGTAAAAAGGAAAGCTCACTTCATCATTATTGCACACTTCGCGCAAGGTGTCCTTGACGTATCGCGTGACGTCATGGAGGTAGCACACATCGGTGTTGGGATGCGAGAAGCTGTTGATCTTCAGGTAATCGTATGACATCGTCTCTGGGTGACCTGGTGATCTTTGATAAAATTACAAAAAGTCTGAAAATTCGAACTACATTGCTGCGTTTGGTTCGAACTGAGAACTTTTATTAGTACAGCTACAGCAATGACCGGTAATTCATCATCGACAGCTCTATACGTCCCCACCGAGAGGCTCGAGCCTGCCCTGAATTAGGGTGATCAGGCTTTAGCAACCACGCTGGCCCAGTGCGGGTTGGTCGACTTTACATAATAAAATACTTCTTTATTGACACCAAAAACGTAAAATATGCAGAACAAGATGATCACAACAAACACATTTTCTTCGCGGGATTGTTTTTTTTTACGTTTCAAACCTCCATAACTCAGCTATTAAAAAAAAACTGAATCGACGAAAAAAGAAACTATATAATTATCGAACCTGCTCACAAAACTTCATGAGAATCGGTTGAGAAATGCGGCCTGTAGAAAAGAACAACTGGACATCGGTCATCCGGACATACAATAGTACATTGTTTGTTATACGAGGGGTGAAAGTAACTTATTTAGCGCCGGGACGGGGTTTGGGGCCTGAGCGTAGCGAGGTAAACACTGTGCTTTTCATTACGAATACAAGGAAAGTAAAAATAAAAAGACGAATTAGCTAAAGAAAAAATGAGTGACTTATATCTGAATCAGATAAACTCATTGTAAACAAAACCCTACAACTCGAGAAACAAATGATACCTAATCGAATTGTTGCTTTCCCGCCTATTTTTATTTTTTGCTGTGGCGATGCCTTCGATCACAGAAGTGCCGGCCAGCTTTTGAGCCATTTTTTTTTTATTTCCACCATTGAAAAATGATAAATATTTTGCCTAATTCTATTTTATTTTATAGAAATAGTTGAAATTTAATTACAGTAAAGTCATTTAAAAATATATATTCTTTAATTACTTAACTTTATGTTATTTCAATTTAACATTGCGCTGTAATTGAGTGGCTGTAGAGATGGAACATAGTTCAATAGAAATGTGAAATGAGAACTAGTTTTTTTTAATAATCTAACAGCTGTCAGTTGAAAACGATTCTCCCTCCGGGCTGAAAAGTATTACCTTCAATACGCTCCTCAGGCAATGAGTAATGAGAGTCTGAGTAATGAAAAAGCATGTTTGCCTAAGCTGAAACGGAGTCGCTTCGCTTTCGCTCTATCATAAAGTATACAATGATCTCACTTGTTATTCTGAGCGTTTGGTGGACTGACCACCCTTCTCTTCCTGACAGGTGTACCGTACACCTCGTTGATGTCACACAGAGGTGATTCGGTCCTCGTCCGCGTGTACGTCTGAGTGTTCTTACTGGACACCTTCTTCAAGTGAGGGTCGCTCTCAAGGACGGGACGCGTCAGAGATCTCACTCTCTTCGTACGGATCTTCTTCGAACCTAAATGAGAGATGTCGTGTGTTATTTGTTTACTCAATAGAGTGATGCTATTGGCCTCGATTCGGGATGTCATGCTCTAATTCTAATTTTAAAATCCAGCTATCCTTTTCGTTTTTATGACCAATGAAAGAGAGGTGATGAACGAATGATATTAATTTGAACGAATGATAACTTAAAGTAAGGGCATAGCTGTCAGTTTAAGAGATTTTTAAGTAGCTTGTTTTCTAAAATTGTGCAATCGACACGGCCATAAGGTTCAAATTCGATGTTTGACAGCTGTAATATTAGGATGGCCATCTCCTGTCCCTTTTCAATCTATAAAAGGTAAAAAGGACGGACTAACTTAAATTAAGGATTAGAGCGTGACATCCCGAATCGAGGCCATTATCCCTAACGGAGTCAGCAAAGTTATACCTGGGCTGATTGATAACTGGCCGAAACGACGAACTTAAAAAAATGATACGCAAAAAAAAAAAATACATTATATTTTGGCATCTTTTTGAAAATAGAACGCCAAATTTGAATTTAATCGAACTGGTGGAATTTGTTTGATAGGACGTAGAACTTTCTCTGTCGTAAATTTTCTTAACAATCGAAAGAAACGAAATTCGTGCGGTGATAAAGTTTTACGTTTTAAAACAGAAAACAGCAACCCAGATTAAAACCAAGCTAGACAGTGTTTTAGGTAATTCTGCTCCTGCTGTAACTAGCGGTTTTTAAAATGAAACGGCCAAGTTAACAATTTAATAAAAAATATAAATTTATTTAAATAAAAAAATTAAGGGGTCGTGGGCAGAAGGCCCTTCTGTTTTTAAAACTTCCGAGTTAAGGTACTTCCCGGGACGGAGTGCAGGTACATAGACGTGAACGGCACGACGACGTCGGTCTTCAGGAAGGAGGTAAGTAGCGAGTGCGACGGGATGATGATGTGATGATGATGACGGCGTTGACGAAGAAATTACGTCTTCGTAGCCGGTACTTGAAACCCTGGAATTAACGTTCCAACTGGTCAACAAAATGTTCGCTGGCCCGCTCTGATCCGTTCACTATGACGCAACACTGTAATAATGGGAAGTACTGGATGCGTAGCAGGTGAAGTGCAGTGAAAAGCGATCAGAGCGGTTTTACAAGCAGATTAAGCATTAATAATGAACATGAACAATTATCACTATTTTAAAATTGCAGAAAAAAATAAATAGCTCGCAATAAAAACTGATTAAACACTAAAATAACATAATAATAAAAACCAGCTAAGCGAGTACGAAGTAATGCTAAGGAAAGTGAATAGATTAACCTACTACAAGTTACGGTGATTGATACCAAAGCACTAGATTTTTGTACTATAGCAAAACTACACTTTATAATGATAAAAATACGTTCAACACTTACCCAATGGGGTTATTTATCACTCACTATGATTATAACTTGAAATAAATTTAATAAACCTTAAACTGCAAAATGTGAAATTTAAAATCGGAATTCGTTATTGGCGAAAGCGCGGGAAGCTGCGAACGAACGACGCAGGCGCTTCTTGTTAAGGGGCTAGTCCGGGAATTTTCAAGATTTTTGTTGAATCAGATCTCATTATCTACGTCAGTAAATGTATTGATTTTCTAAAATATGTTATTGGACTCTATTATCTACGCTTACACTAAGGCCAAAACATGTTTGGTAAAAATCTTCTCGATACAAATGTTATCCAAAGCAGCGTCTTCGATTCTCGTTATTTGAATCTGAGAGGTAAATGGTAATTTATTGGTCGCCGAAATTTAGTTACAAGATAGGTCTCCGACTGCTTTATGTTTTTCCTAAGCAAATTTACAAATCAAATTAGTACTTTTTATATAAACTGAGAAAGTAAATTTGGCACTTACGCCATTTACTTGGAGCGCGCGAACATTATTTCTTTCTCTGTTAAACACGTGCGGAGAAGCTTAGCGTCATCACTTTCCTTTCTTGAGCTCAGTCGCCCATGATCTTTGCCGACGACGGATGTGCGCTCGGTGGCGCTCCAAGCCGCCCGGCTCACGAAATAATTTTATTTGGAGAAGACGTACTATGAGTAGGTCCGTCATATCCATCCGTCCGATCCGTTACATTGACAATATTTCTAAATCGATTTTTAATTAAATAAATATAGGTTGGGTCCATACCTGCTGCTTGTATACTTAGTAAGGTTTAGTCAAGTTTGTGATACTATCACTTTCAACTTTGTCGACACTAATAATACGAGTACACTACGCAAAGGGTATATGTGTATGTACAGTGGACGGCACATCAAGGTATACATTTTTTTTTTTCAAATTAGATGTTATTATTATACTACCTAGTTACAGATGTCGATCATTTTATTTTTATAGTACAACACAGGCAGGCGCGAGAGGAATAGTTAGGTATTTCTATTATTCAACCAAATGCGGTTTTTTAGAATTATTTTTATTGTGTTAGGTAGGTAAGATATAATTTATTTATTGATTCAAAAGTAAAGTTTGCATACTCGTTACGTAATTTTATAGCCTATACCTTACAAAAAACTAGCTTACAAAAAACCAGCCAAGTGTGTACGGGGCCAAGTCTTATTTCCAGTCAAAGGATTATATCCCTCACGGGGGAACAACTAAGGATTTTTCCCGCTGTCCCCCAGTATGTTCACTCGAAAAAAAAAAACAGGGGACAGTGGGAATAAATATTACCGTTCTCCCACGTTACAAATTATAATTATAAAATGAATGACTGATTTACGAGTATTTTTATTCAAATGATATTTTGGATGAGTAATAATTATTTATAAAAAAATAATTATAATATTGAACAAAATGAACTCATATATTTTTTAACTGACAGTTTATTATTTTGTTAGTGCTCTGATTACGATAAAACTTGGGTTAGTGGACTATTCCATTAAGAAAACAACAATTTTTTTTTCTATGAGTTAATGGGTTTGATGAAACTCGGTTAAGAGCACTATTTTGCCAAGGAAACAATGAGGCAATGTTAAAAATAAAAAAAATCCAAGAATCTTAGTTTTTATGACAAAATAGAACCTCTAATAAATATAAGGAAATATTGTCACTCTTTAGAAATTCTAAAATACTTAATGAATTTCTAAAGAGATATCGTTAGCTTTGCCGTGACAAATCAAAACTAAAACGTGTCAACGTCTTAGCAAAATAACGTAAAACCTCTCGTGTGGTAATAATCGGCCCATGAAACTAAACAACTTTCGTTCCAAAACTTTTTTAAACTCGTATTTTTTTCAAACAAGGTGATCAGCTGATCGAGATAATTTGTATGAAAGTTTAAAAACATTTTTGACGGTACTTAGGTGTCACGTGGGATCGATCTCTGACATAAAGAGAGAACTGCCGCAAGCTTAAGAGTAAAGTTGGTGCCCGGAACAACATCCTGAGATGCCTTACCACTACCCGCTGGGGAGCCAGCGCACGCGTTCTTCGAACGAGTTGTTTTGCTCTCGCTTACTCAGCAGGCGAATATTCGAGTCCAGTTTGGGCTTGTTTAGCCCATGCGAGAAATGTGGACACAGCTCTCCACGAATCATGACGTACAGTCACGGGCACCCTGAAACCGACACCACTGAGAAAGCTTTACTCCATGGCAGGAATTGTTCCACCCAGCGTGAGACGTGAGGTCGCTTGCGATATTGAAAGAGCGAAACAGTCTCAAGACAGCAGGCACCTCCTTTACGACACAACCCTCCTTTTTCCCGTCTCAAGAGTCGCCGCAGCTTCCTCAAGAACTCCACACCCATCTAAAAAGACCCACTTTTAGCACGTAAACATCCTATCAGATCCTCGTTTTAACACATTATTAAAAAGAACTCCACACCCATCCAAAAAGACCCACTTTTAGCACGTAAACATCCTATCAGATCCTCGTTTTAACACATTATTACAATTTTTACGAACGAACACGTTATATTTTTATCACTAGCGAATCGCGATGCACAGGACTGTCCATACTAGGCAGTGTTGGCAGGGTCACCATGCATGAGGTATAGAGACACAGGAGCGTGTCAGAATGAAAGACGTGTTGTGCGTCAGACAAACATATTGACTACAAGCTACTTAGATGCTAAATTATATCTATCTAGATGTTGTTGAAGTGAGTCATACATATACTACAGTTGGCTGAATAAAATACATTTTTTGCCTAGTGACAAGCAAAAAATTTAGGTATGAAGTTAGCTGTCATCGTATGTCATCAAATGTGTTTTAGTGATGCCAGACCAAGCGCCCTAATAATTTCAATGGTAAACACAAATAGTCGATGCTTTATCAATAAAATTTCGCGGCGTGGGCAGTCTGATATAATACTAAAGTAAAAGTTTTACAATTAAATATATTTAAATAGCAGATCAAGCTTTACACGTGGCGCAAGATTCTGTGCCATATTCAAAGATGAAGTTTGACATTTGTGTAATTTTTTTATATATCTCGTTTGTCAAGGCAGAGAATCAGCCGTATATCAAATCAAATAAAAATATTTTATTCAAATTAAGATTTTTATGAATCATTTTTCGACGTCAAAGCTACCATGGATGGCACGGCTACAGGTTACTTTTTGGAGGGCACTTGGAAATTAAATGATTTTATAAAAAAATAAACAACCGTGTAGTATTTTGAGCAAAAAAAGATGCAAAATATATTTAGGAACCAACCTTATATCTCGAAATGGTTTTACATTTAGCATACTTTTTTTAAAACTTTGCATACCCAATTTTATTGACAAAACAGAAACTTTTGATCTTGATTTGAACCAAATATTTGATATAAGATTTCTTTTGTACCAATTACTCATCATAATGACAGTGAAAGAAAAAAATAATTGATGTGTTGAAGTGACGTGTGTGTGATAAAAATATTATAAAGACATTTAATAGTGATCATCCTGTTTAATCTAACACAAAGAAAAAAATAGACACGATGAAAACATTATGTATTTCCGGAAATATTCACAATATTGATCATATCAGAAATAAGTAGATACGTATCGATCGTATTGTAAATCGTAAATAAACATCACATTTTTATTTTTTTGCATCCAATTAATAAATTGACTTCAGTTTGGAAACAATGGAATAAAAATACTCGAAAATCTGTAGGTATTTTATAAATAAATTAAAGTGGTGACAACGGGAATTATTTTCCCCTTGTCCCCTATATAATTTTGAAGTGAAGATACTAGAAGACAACAACTACTGAACGGATTGGTATGAAAGAAATTTGGAATAAAGTTAGTTTATACCCTGGAACACATAGGACACTTACATAGGATACTTTTTACGGGAAAAGGCTTATTCCCACGGGAAAATCTTACACAACGCGAGCGTAGCCGCGGGCGGACCGTATTATAGTAATTCAAATTATACTTACTATTACAATGTCAAAATGTCTGGAATCTTGAAATACTAAATCTTTTATTTTTAGGTGAAATTATAATCATTACTACCCTACACTCCACTACACTAAAGACCAATTAAAATAAAATAAAAAATATATACTCAAAGAGCGAATCATACATAGTAATATACTTTGCGCGATTACATCAAATTAAACAAATATAATATTTTATCATTGTCGCAGAGGTCATAGACCCGCCTCGATGTTTTAGAGCGGGGTCTGTGCGGGGCGGCGCGGGGAGCGGCTGACCGACGCGGGGCGCTGCCCGCGCCGTCTTCCTTAGACACACCTCTTGCGCAACAATTTTTTTTCGGCGTAGCGCCTTAAGGTCTGAGGTCAATTGACGGACAAGGCGACGCGCGCGCAAGTCTCGGCGCCAGCGCCGGTGCCAGCCGGTGCCTGGTACTTGCCGCGCCGCAGAACAAAGGAATATCGGCTGAATACAGTCAGTATCGTAAATTAGAGTACTTTGCAGTTTTAAGCTGTTTAATAAATTCAAAATAAGTTAAGTTAGGCTAAGTTTATATTTATTAATTAAAATATGTTAGTTAGGTTTTGTGAATTGTTTATTAATTATAGTTGTTTTTTTAACGTCTTTATCTATGATATTAAGTATATTTAAAACGTAACGTTTTACGTTACATTACCCCCTCTGCTACAAGACGAATTTTATTTTTCTAAACAAATAAAATTCGTTTGACTACTGTAAATATATTTGTTTCCTTTTCATACTTCTCCATTTATATTTTTCCTAATATTCATCACACAAATAAACAGCAACAATATTAAACTTTACAGTAATATTGACGCACACATGTAAATGGTTGGTTATTGTTATTAGAACAAGATAACCATCACAAATATTGTCTTTATAATATGAGATGTTAAAAAAAAAAAAAGAAAAATAGCTTGTAGCATTGGTTTATTTATGATTTTGTTTCTTTTACCTATATTTTATTTTATACTAACCTAAGATTTATAATTTTATTCTATATTAAACTACTTTTAAATTTAACCACCTAGACTTGGCAATTTCAAGTCCTTTATATGCCACGTACCTATGTTTTTCCCTGACATGTTCTCTAGCACATAAACAAGTGGGGACTTCTTTCCTACTATTCGGCACTTGATAAATTTTGGCGCTAACTTTTTCGAAAAGTATTTATCTTTGTCGCTAATGACGTATGTACGCTTCATGACAAAATCGCCAATCTGAAATTCCGCCGATTTACGACGCAAATTGTATTGTTTTGCGTTCTTAACATGAGCGTGCCATAAATTCTTTTGGACCTCGTCAAAGATGGACGACATACAACCCAAATTTTCTGCATAAACGTCTCGAGGCAGAAACACAATTTCACGATCAAGTTCATTATCGACGTAGTGGCTACCGCAAGTAACTAATTCTCTGCCGTAGACTAGAAAAGAAGGCGTGAAATTGGTAGCCTCATTCACGGAGTTGTTTATGGCAAACTGAACTTTTGGTATAAATGTGTCCCAAGATCTGTGATCGTCTTCGACAAATGTTGCGATACAGGTCATAATTGTCTTATTGTACCTCTCGACTGTGTTTATTTGAGGTGTATATTTCGGTGTGTAAAATACGTTGGGAATGTTATACTTTTTAAACAACGAATCGGTAGCCCCACTAATAAATTGGCTACCGTTGTCCATAAAAATTGTTTGTGGTATACCGTGTACCAAAAATACATTATTTTCCAACAACTTAATGATGATGTCAGAAGTTGCTCTTTTAATGGGAAAAATGTGACAAAATTTTGAAAAACAGCAAGTTACGACAAGAATAAAAGTATTTTGAGCACGGGTGACTGGAAGAGGCCCGACAAGATCAACAGAAATCATTTGAAACGGCCGTGAACACTGTTTAGGACGACCCATTTCACCTAATGTTTTATGATTCGTTGATTTGTACTCAAGACACTTATCACAAAGACTGACATATTTCACCACATCAGCGTGCATACTTGGCCAATAGTAACGTAACGTAAGACGACGATACGTTTTGAAAACGCCTAAATGACCCGCAGTAGGCTCACTGTGATTTTCTGCAATAATCCGATTACGAAGTTCTATGGGAACTACTTCCTTCCAAGAAAATTCCGATGTCAGCTCGTGTTTATTCTTGGTCAACCTATACAAAGCATTGTTTTTAATATGAAAATTTGAAAAATTTTGGGGAGCGTTCAATACTCCTGTGTAATTTTTTTGTACCATGTATCATTGGTATTAAGAAAAGTATTGGAAGTAGAAATTGCACTAGTCGGAACCACACGTGAAAGTGCATCTGGGATGACGTTATCGACGCCACGTCGATGTTTAATCTCTAAGTCAAAAGCGGACAACCGTACACCCCAACGTGCCAATCTTCCGGTAGGATTACTGATGGAGAGAAACCATTTTAGAGCACTGTGGTCAGTATAAACTGTAAAACGTCTTCCATTCTCCAAGTAACACCTCCAGTGCTCCAAAGCAGTGATAACAGCTAAAGTTTCGCGCTCGGTGATGCTATAATTTCTTTCCGCCGCGGACAAAGACTTGCTCATATAAGCAATGGGATGCTCCTTTCCATCGATGGTCTGGGTCAGCATTCCACCAACACCGTAGTTAGACGCATCGGTATGCACCTCGAAAGGCTTGTCATAGTCCGGGCAAGAAAGGACGGGCGCAGAAACCAAAGATTCTTTGAGTTTCTGGAATGCGTCGTTTGCTTCAGGTGTCCACTTAAATGAAGGGGCACCCTTCTTGTTAGATGTCAGTTTATTAAGGGGACCAGCCAGGGTACTAAAACTTGGAACGAAACGCCGGTACCACGTAGCAGTTCCAAGAAAACGCTTAAGATCTTTGCGACTACAGGGAGTTGGGTAGTTCAAGATCGCCTCAACTTTCTCTGGGTCGGTACGCAGCCCACAACCATCAATAACATAGCCTAGATACTTCAGTTGGCTTCGAAAGAACTTGCATTTTTCTAGGTTTACAGTAAGATTTGCCTGTTTTATTTTTTGTAGCACGCGTAAAAGCAAAGACACGTGACTATTAAAATCCTGTGAAACGATAATTATGTCGTCCAAATAGGCAAATACTTTAAGGTCGAAATCCCTGAAGAGAAGATCAACGAGGCGCTGTTGTGTAGCTGGTGCGTTGGTAAGTCCAAAAGCAGTACGCTTAAAACGAAAGGTTCCCCTCCCAGGCACGAAAAAGGCAGTCTTATCTCTGTCATCCTCCGCAAGGGGAATTTGCCAGAATGCTTTCGACAGATCGATACTGGAAAGGTAACGAGCATCACGCAAATTATCGAGGATTTCAGCGACGTATGGAAGACTGTATGCGTCTCGTTTTGTTATGGAATTCAATTTCCGGCTATCTAAACAGAAACGAGGCTGTCCATTCTTCTTTGACACTATTAAGACGGGTGAAGACCAAGCGCTCTCACAAGGCTCAATGACATCTAACGACAACATTTCATCGACTTGTTCGATTAAGATGCGTTGCTTTTCCGGAGACAATCTGTAATAACGCTGTCGAATCGGTTGAGCGTCACCTGTATCTATTTGATGCGTGATAAGATCTGTTTTCCCTAAACCTTTTTGTTCTGCTGAAATTTCCGTAAATTGCTGAATGACATTATCAGCCAAAAGTCTTTCCGAATCGCATAAATTGTTATAGCCGTGTAGAAAAGTTGAACTGTGTGAATCGGATTCTGACTGTTTTTGTTCACTCTCAGAGAGAGTGATGCTACTTAAATATTTTGGGCAAATTTGAAAAGCACGCCAAAAATCTATTCCCAATATAAGATTGGTTTTTACAGCTGGAACAACGAATGCTGTAATTACGTGAAACTGTTTTTCAAACTCTATAGGAATGTTAATATAGCCAACGCTCTGGAGTGATTGTCCACCAGCCGCTGTTACTGAAATGCAGCAGTTATTATGCATTTTCAAACCTCGATCCAAAAATACCGAATGAGCATCGTTGCCAAAAATAGTTACAGCAGAACCCGAATCAAGGAGGCCTGAGATTTTAACATCATTGATGTTTACCGTAACGTAAGGTCTAGAATCATCAATTGGTTTATCGTGAAGAATTGTGTCAATCCTATATGACTTATAAAATACATTTATAGTTTTAAGCCAGTCATCCCAATCTGCCTTATTAAATCTGTTTACTTTAGGATTGACGCAATTCTCGTTATTTAGTTTTTTGAATCAGATTTCCTATTTTTGGAACAGTCTGGGCACTGAGGGGTCTTTACGCCTTTACGCCCGCAAACGAAACAGTAAATGTCATCTTTATTTGCAGTACACTGACGTAAATTGTGTGTGTCCACACGACAACGAGGACAGAAACGCTGCCTCTCATTCTTAAAATCCCTATTGATTGAATCTAAGTTCCTTTGATTTGTGTTTTCGTTCCTAAAATTGTTGTTATTTCTCATACTCTTATAATTGTTAAAGTTTTTGTTGCTGTTATTGTTGTAATTATTTGTGTTGTTTTGATTTGTGTAATTATTATTATAAAATGGTTTCTGAATTTGCTTGGTTTTATTAAAATTGCCTGAATAAGCAAACTCTGGTGCTAATGTATCAGCAGAAGGCTTAGGCGGCTCATGAAAGTGAGCGAGACGGGCCTGAATACTTTCATAATTACGACAAGTGGTTCTGAGGGTATCAATGTCTTTGATTTCCGAAACGGCTGCTAAGGTGCTAGTATACGAAGGTCTTATATTATGTAGCAGTATTTCTAATTTATCTGCCTCTGATAAAGGTTTGGAAAGGCGCGAGAACATACCAGACATAACCGAGAGATAAATAGTTATGTTTTCCGTTTCACCTTGCGTACGACTGCGTATTTCTGAAATCAAACGGTAATCGTAATCCGTTTGATCAAAGTCTTTCATCAACAGGGTCTTTAGCTCTTCCCATGAATTGACACTATCATTGATGCTTCTGAACCAGTGAAGAGCATCACCAGTAAAAATTTCCGAGAAATAGGGCAAAATTTTAGAATCTTCCAATCCCCTAGCTTTACAAAATTCTGAAATGCGTTGAATAAAAGTTCGAACGCAGCTTTTCCCATCATATTTGAACTTTGTTAATTTTCCTGACAAACCACGATCGCATTTAACATTGACGACCAAGGGCTTCTCTTGGTTTTGGTTTTCATTGGTACCGGTTGATTCTACTCGATCCTTAACAATATCGCTCATTGCGACGCATTTCTCATAATAAGTTTTATATCTACTCACATAAGAATTAAAAAGTTCTTCTGTCTCCACATCACAACACTCAATTCTATTTAAACGATGGTGCAAATGATGCAACAAATTAAGGGTGCGTAAATAGGTATTTTTATCTGGCACGACATCTGATAAAACAACAGTTTTTATTTTATTGAGCACCGCATTTACCCCCATGAGATCTTCTGATGGGCTAAGTAACCCATTTAAAATATCCTCTGACGGATAGAGTACGGAAAGTTTTGAAATTTGCTTCCGTAACTCGGGAACCGTATTGGCAGGAGTATCGCCCCTAATAGATACCTCATACTCCAATTCAGCCTTCGTAAGAGACAAAAATTTAATAGGATGCGACATTTTTATTTTTTTAAATAAAATATTATAATAATAGCGTACCTATTGCGTAAGTGTTGAACGACTAAAGCAACTAAACCAATACTAAACCAATCTGATAACCAGCCCTGTTACAATTCTAATTTAACTTACGAACGTCCTTATTTGGTATAATAAAAATAAATAAAAAAAATAAAAAAATCAACTTGTCTCAATAAAAGAATAAAAGAACAATCACAGAAATAAAAGGAAAGAAAAGAAGATTACCGATGTGCACTTTTTACAAAAAAATAAAAAAAATTCAAGCTGACTGTACAAAAATAAAAAAAAATTGAATTAGTTTACCCACTATATAAGTGAGGTATCAAAGTGCAAATCAATAATTGCAACTGAAAAATAAAATAAAAAGGTACGTTTCACAAAAATAAAAACATAAAAGCACATACACCACACACTAACTACTTACTGCGGAAGCATAAAAACAGAATTATAATTACCACGTTTTGAGGCGCCAATGTAACTAGCGGTTTTTAAAATGAAACGGCCAAGTTAACAATTTAATAAAAAATATAAATTTATTTAAATAAAAAAATTAAGGGGTCGTGGGCAGAAGGCCCTTCTGTTTTTAAAACTTCCGAGTTAAGGTACTTCCCGGGACGGAGTGCAGGTACATAGACGTGAACGGCACGACGACGTCGGTCTTCAGGAAGGAGGTAAGTAGCGAGTGCGACGGGATGATGATGTGATGATGATGACGGCGTTGACGAAGAAATTACGTCTTCGTAGCCGGTACTTGAAACCCTGGAATTAACGTTCCAACTGGTCAACAAAATGTTCGCTGGCCCGCTCTGATCCGTTCACTATGACGCAACACTGTAATAATGGGAAGTACTGGATGCGTAGCAGGTGAAGTGCAGTGAAAAGCGATCAGAGCGGTTTTACAAGCAGATTAAGATAACATAATAATAAAAACCAGCTAAGCGAGTACGAAGTAATGCTAAGGAAAGTGAATAGATTAACCTACTACAAGTTACGGTGATTGATACCAAAGCACTAGATTTTTGTACTATAGCAAAACTACACTTTATAATGATAAAAATACGTTCAACACTTACCCAATGGGGTTATTTATCACTCACTATGATTATAACTTGAAATAAATTTAATAAACCTTAAACTGCAAAATGTGAAATTTAAAATCGGAATTCGTTATTGGCGAAAGCGCGGGAAGCTGCGAACGAACGACGCAGGCGCTTCTTGTTAAGGTCTGAGGTCAATTGACGGACAAGGCGACGCGCGCGCAAGTCTCGGCGCCAGCGCCGGTGCCAGCCGGTGCCTGGTACTTGCCGCGCCGCAGAACAAAGGAATATCGGCTGAATACAGTCAGTATCGTAAATTAGAGTACTTTGCAGTTTTAAGCTGTTTAATAAATTCAAAATAAGTTAAGTTAGGCTAAGTTTATATTTATTAATTAAAATATGTTAGTTAGGTTTTGTGAATTGTTTATTAATTATAGTTGTTTTTTTAACGTCTTTATCTATGATATTAAGTATATTTAAAACGTAACGTTTTACGTTACACTGCATTGAGTACAATTCACACCTGGGTAACTGATTTTAAACGTGGAAGACAGAGCTGCGAAGACGCCCACAGGTCTGGCCGTCCAAATGAAGTCACGAATCCAAAAAAATCACAAAATTGTATTGAATGATCGGCGCTTGAAGTTGCGAGAGATAGCAGAGATGGTGAGAATTTCATCTGAACGCGTTTTTAATATTTTGCACCAACATTTGGGAATGAAAAAGCTTTGCGCGCGATGGGTGCCGCGTTTGCTCACTGTTGACCAAAAGCAACGTCGAGTGGACGATTCATCGGAGTGTTTGGCGCTGTTTAACCGAGATCCTAACGAGTTTTCGCGGCGTTATGTAACAGTCGATGAAACCTGGATACATCATTATACTCCCGAGACAAAAGAACAATCTAAGCAGTGGACTGAGAGCGGAAGACCTGCGCCGAAGAAAGCAAAAACGGTTTTGTCGGCCGGCAAAGTGATGGCGACTGTTTTTTGGGATGCTCGAGGGATTATTTTAGTGGATTATCTGGAAAAACAATAAATGGAGAGTACTACACAAGCTTGCTGCAAAAATTAAGTGAAGAAATCCAGAAAAAACGACCACATTTGGCCAAGAAAAAAGTTTTGTTCCACCATGACAACGCACCTGCACACACGTCAATGGTTGCAGTCGCCAAACTCCATGAATTGCGGTTCGAATTGCTACCGCATCCACCCTATTCCCCGGATCTGGCCCCGTGTGACTTCCACTTATTCCCAAACCTGAAGAAATGGTTAGGTGGCCAGAGATTTTCATCAAATGAAGAAGTCATTGTTGCCGTGGACGAGTATTTTGAGGGGTTGGAGAAAACATTTTATCAAACTGGTGTAACGGCATTGGAGAAGCGCTGGACTAAATGCATCGAGGTAGAAGGAAACTACGTTGAGAAATAAATTTATTTTAAATAGATTTTTAAAGTTTTTCTTTGTCGTTTCGGAAACTTATCAATCTCGCAGATGGCTTACAGAGAATATACACTAAAACCAAGTGTGGCAAGTGTATTCGCACATCATTATAATTCGTTTACCCTTATACCATTATTTGGGGTTTCCGCAGTATGTCTTTATATATGTATCAACATCATCAGCATCAACATCAATTATAAACTACTACATCATATGTACTTTAAAGTCCAAAACTTGTGTCTTTGTTCCATACATCCCTAATACCCGTCATTTCAGTACTCACATCCTTCCTGAACATAATATCATCGTTCACACAATTCATCCATACATCTTTCCTTTGGTCGTCCTCTCCCAGCATAACCAACCACATCCATATCGTACATGACACGTATTCCTTCACATTATACATACATGTCTGTACCATGCAAGGTGATTTCCTGTCATCCTAACAATGACTGGCGCAACTTTCAAACTTTATCTTATGTGCTGGTTCCTTCTCTTGTCCATTCTTGTTACTCCACTTATCCATCTTTATTTATTCACATATAAATTATTCAGCACTCGTAAAAACAGATTTCCAGAGAAAAGATTCTGATTCATGGGCTGGTGTACCCTAAAAGTTTGTGGAAACCACGGTGGAAACCTATCCTGTATAAATTGTATACATAAGTTGAAATCTCTGATAGCCTGATTGAAGATTCGAATACCTTGGTAGCAGTAAGAATTTTTTTATCGTTCTCATACTGGGGGCCGTTTCATTAAGCTACAAGTTACAAATTACAAGTACAATTCGATGTACATTGCGTAGACAAAAAGATAAAACGATGAGCGCATACAGTTTAGGCGAATTGGCTACGCAATGAATGTCAAATTGTAACTTGTTACTAGTAACTTGTTGCTTCGTGAAACGGGGCCCTGGTTGCATTAAAATTATAATATGTACAGTATTTATTCCACATAATCGTTTCGAATTACTATAGGCCTCATAGATAGTAACCGTCTCTTGCGTTCAATAGTACATTACCGCCGCGGCCGCAAAATTAGTTATTACTGGACGAGGGCACGTTTATAGTCCGAGGCGCAGGCGAGGACTTTTATTGTGTACGAGTCCAGCAAGAGTTATTGCGGCCGAGGCTTGTATAGTGCTTTTCTCTGAAATATGCGAGGAAATTACAAAATACTAATAATATTGTGGTACCTTGAATTTAGATGTCTACTTGTATCGCACTAAACTTATAAGTTCTAATCTTTATCACTTTCTACTTTGATTTCTTGAACCATTCATTGTTATAATATATCCCCAATTTAATGATTAGTTAACTCCATCATTAAAAATAAGTAACAAAATAAATACATAGTACGATAAAAATAAGAGCGGCGAAAATTACAAACAAACCGCCAAAATAATAGTATACACTTTCTTTTTTTTGTTTTGTGCCAGTGTCATACAGAGCATACAGCCAACTCAATTTACTATGAGTCGTGTACGATTCATATAAAATTTGAATTTAGAACATTAAAACTTATGAAGAGTATGCTATAAAAGACTCAAAAACATTGAAATTTCTGAACGAAAGTTACTTTGCCGGCCTAGGCCGTTAGAGGGCACATTGCCGGCCGCTGTTTTGTATGGGGCAATGTTTCGTCCAAAAATGAGTCACTTCGCGTACTGTTTTTTTAAAGTAATGATCACATTTTCGAGCGTGTCGGAGAAAAATAAATTGTGGAATGTTTGTTGCAGAATTCCGAACACTTCTCGGTTGTTATTGTTACCGTTTCGGATCAGGAAAAGTGATCCGTCTGTAATAAAGGCGTCACAGACTTCGAAGATACTGCAATATCCTAAGTTGATGACCTAAGGTAAGTTTGTATAACCCAAGCAGATAAAGAATAGATCTGAAAATGGCGTCCGCTTGCATGCTAACTCGCTCACAATCTATCGCTGTCTATACTCACATAGTGAAGTACGCGCTGCAAAAAAATAATGATAATAATTTGGGTTGGATTTAGAAACAATTGAAATCGATCGGAGGAAACTGAGCATGTGGGGAGGTTCAGAGGGCGGAGGTTCAGAGGGCTTAACTGAATCCCGCTACATCGACTTAACCTTCAGGAGACATCGCAAATAAATTAATGAAAATATTAATTTCCTATCACACAAGCGGTTTATAAAACCATTTCTCGGCTCCTGAAGCAATTTAAACACAAATAAATAATAAAGACAAATTAAATAATCCAGTGTTCTATTTACCCTTGCTCCTTATTTATTTTATTAATATTTCTTGTCATTATTATTAGTATCATTATAATAATACCCCCGTCGAATATAATAAACCCGTCCTGTCCCGTTTTAAATCATAATAATAAAAAAGAATAATAAATAATAAAAAAAAATCACAAGGAAAAAAAAAACTATTTTTGAGAACTTGTTTTCCCAACCTTAAGTACCAGCCGCCATTTTCAGATCTATTCTTTATCTGCTCGGCTATATAATTACTATTTTTAGATTGTGTGTATTTCAGCAGATGTTGTATTATATCAGCCGATGAGGTCCTCTCAGCCGAACACTCGCATTTACGTAAGGAGGCGGTGAATGCTTCTGAGGTTGTCAAATCTTGTCGAAGGCTGGTTGGTGGTGGACCTTAAAATACAGACGTACAGAAGATGTAATAAGAACCTTGTCTACTTCTACTATAGGGTGAGGGAGGGATTCAAACTTGTGAGCTACTATTATCTCGTTCTCGTGTGGTCCGTTTAGATCACTCACAGATAGGCGGATCCGGAAGATGGATTGATTAAGCGGTATTCAGTTTGACATCTTCCATGATATTATAGTTCGTAACCTCAAACAAGTCTATTTGGCAGCTGTTAAAGTACCCTTGCTGGTGTATACATATTTTCAGACGTGATCGTACCACGAGCACACTCAATAAAATAGGCCAATCAAATACAGTGTCCATTTGGCAACTTCTTTGGCAAACATCTTGAAAAAAAGTGTAGTGGGGGATGTTCCCGCACGTCAACATCAACAGCTCATAGACATCAACATATTGGGGCTCGAGCCTACCCTGAAATAGGGCGATTAGGCCTTAGTCAACCACGCTGGCTCAGTGCGGATTGGTCGTCTTCACACACAACCTTTGAATTTCTTCGCAGGAGTGCAGGTTTCATCACGATGTTTTCTTTCATCGTAATAGCGTCGAATAAACGTACATAATATTATGAATTCGAAATTCGAAAACACAAAGGTACGTGGTGGGGATCGAACCCCGTCTCCCGGATGGAAGACAGCGGCCCTAGCCACTAGACCACAGACGCGCACGTACTTGTATGAAAACCTGACGTTACGCAGGCCTGTTTTTCTTACAAAATGTTTCAAGACGGTTGCGAGTTGCGACATCTGTATGTACGTGCCTCTATCCAAGTTCACGCCGCTCCTAGGTTCATCTCTCACAGGTTCCAGCCGGGTCTTCTCTGGAGGCAAGGGTTTACGAAGTGGCGCTTTAGAAGGGTAGATAGCAGAACTCGATACACACGATCCTTTTACATTGGAAATGCGTCGCCCTGCAAATTTATACATGATCATATCGTGAAGGTTGTAAAGTTGATGATCGACCTCACGACCTTGGAGTTATACTAAGCAGCGATATAGGCTAGAACAAGGATCGGCAAGTAATTTTAAGTTGGGTCCGGATACTGTTGAATTTTTAATCGAGTTCCAAACAGATTTGTTTGTAATTTGCAAAGATCAGATATAGCAAAGCCTGGCCGACAAAATTGCTAACCTTTGCCACGATTATATTTCAAGGTGGCTCGAAGTTCGTGCAGCTGTTGTTTCAATCGATTAAAGTCTACTGCGTGATTTACGCTTGCGTCGATCGTTGGGGAGGCCGGTGGCGATACAGATCTCACACTGCCATACGCATTCTGCAATATTTCACGGGAACGTCATTAATGTTATCTTACCAACTCAAATTACGAATACCGTCCTATCCTAACACCATGAAATAAAGGCGCTCTACAACTCTATTTAAAAGTATGTTAGGTTCCGCTTTTACGCCTAAACTACGGATTTGGATGAAATTTGAAACGGAGTTAATTGTACCTACCGTGGATTAACACAGGATACTTTTTACGGGCAAAAGTTTGAGCCCCGCTGGAAAAATCTTACACAACGCGCAGTGGCGTGCACTTCATAGAGGCAGAAAAGCACTGCCTACCCTGTCATTTTCAGATAAATACCTTCACAATTATATACATTAATTAACTAAACTACACTATCATACTAACTAGCATAACACCCATATTAATTTTACACATTCTGATCTTTAACAAATTCCACTCGTCTTTTGTTTACGTTCGCCAAAAGCACTGCCTATTCCAACTGACGTTTACTTACATGTAGTGAGAGAAAATATATGACTGTGTGCTATAAAGACCCTACGTGCGAACACAAAACTTGTCTGTGTGATACAAATGCGTTAGTGTGCGTGATTTCGCTCATTTCGCAAACGCGAATGTAGTCGCGGGCGGACAGCTAATAGAATCTTCTTGTCATTTGGATTGGACGACCCACCTCTTGAATATAAACAATCAGGTGATTCAGCCTGCAAATTAGACGTATGATATGTGTAGAAATAAAGGTTCATATTCTGTAATTTTTAATCTTTAAACTAGCTGACGTGGCAGACGTTGCCCTGCCATTTCTCCTACCTCTACCCTACTCTACACCTACCCAACATCTACCCTACACCTACCTTAACAAAACAGACCAAAAAAATATCGGACCTCGTTTCACAGTTGGGAACATTTTGTATTGGAAAATAACATCATCAAAAAATCATCAGTTTATCATCATAAAATGTGAAACGTGTAAGCAGCTCGTACATCTTCCCTGAACTTCCACAAATATTTCAGCCAAATCGGTCCAGCCATTCTTGAGTTTTAGCGAGACAAACGAATAGCAATTGATTTTTATACCTTATATTATATAAAGGTAAAAAGGTCAGTAACCGTAAATTAAGGATTAGACCGTAACAACCAGAATTAGCCCCAATAATGTCACAGAATATTAAAATAAAAAAGGCAGCCGCCGGCTGGCCAGAACAACATAAGAAAGAGGAAACAGCAGACGTGTTTAAGTTTACTTTCACTTTCAGCTCGTAGGGGTTGGACAGTGCCATTTTACAGGCTTATAGTCAATATCTGTACTATCTATTTATAAATTTTATTTTTTAGTATAATAGACTGAAACAGGTAGGTATACTAAAAACTAACTGAAAGCAGGAAAATATGTACTATGTTATCGTACACGTACCATAAACTCAAACACACTAAAACACATTATTTTAAACTGGATAAATGTTTCATCAATTATTATGCTAGTTAGTTTATAGCCGTAATCTTATTTTACTTATTATAACATCAGCCAAATGCTACTGAAAGTTTTGTTAAATCGGTCCAGTCGTTAGCAATTTTCCGTTAAAAAGCACACAGAAAGTCAGACTGTGTTTAAAAATCGTCTATAATACTAATAGGTAGAATTAAAAGTAGAAAACCATCTTACACACGTCATTATTATATTTTCACAAGAGCTACCAAATTGGCGCGAGAGCACACTGTCTATCTGTCAAAACCCTCCCACTAGTGTTGCGCGCATGCGCTCTATGGACACAACCACTAGTGATGTAGCAATATCAATAAAGTTCGGTTAACAATACAGAATTACAGACAGACATAAAATACTGTTACTTTGTTATTACAAACTGACACTTCTAGTTTGTTTGTTTGTATTTTACGTAGAATAAAGAAGGATTTAGTACTAAGCTGTTATTTTGATAGGTACTACAAACAGACACTTAAATCTTATTTTTACTTAATTTTCTTGTATTTTGCAATTAAACCTTATTTTTCTGTTTTTCTTGAGTATACTGTTATGCATTGTTGTCAACAGTATGGTTACCAAATTGTAGATGCAGTTGTGAAATTTTAAACCGCCTCAACTAACACTGTGCGTACGCAAACTTGTGCGCAAAACGTGGAAATTGTCCGCAAACAAACATTTCAGTTTGTATAGCAATTAGCAATACCCGATACATGGCACTTCGAGTTTTGTCAGCTGCAAATATACTTTGTGTTTTTGTATTGCACCTTATTTTTGTACTGTGACTTATACCCACTCATTTATTGTACAGGATCGTATTACAAATTGTTTTATTATATTGTGGTGGATTTAGGGATAAAAGTATCATACTAAGTCTATATTATGTGGTGTTTGTTTCGGGCTAGGAGACCTGGTTTCCCATAGCACAGGGAATCCTAGTTTGGGGACCAGGAACACAAACTATGATGTGCATCGCATACCCCACATCGTATAATACGTATGTGTACCTAACGTAAGTTTACTGGTTTGTTTTTGTTATCATAGTGCATAGTTGTTGAAAAGTAAACATATTTGTTATTTTTATTTATTGACTTTGCTACCTGATAAGTAGTCATGTAAGGGTCGCTTCGTAAGACCTGGGTGGTGGAGTACGATCGCTCCGGAATGTTGCAGGTTTGAACTCCGGAAGATACTCCCCTTGTTGCGTTTTGCGCCTGACCCCTTCTATCACCTGAATATGAATAAAATTTAAATTGGTGGTCATAGCGTTCGGCTATCTGAAGTTTTTGGGGCCAAAACCCGGTCAACATCAACGGCCGGTTACAGTCCACTGCTGGACTATGAGCCTCCTCCACTTAAGTGGAGGGTTTTGCCATAATCTCCACGCTTGTCAGGCGGGTTGGAGATCGCAGATTAAAAGGTTACTGTATCAGAGAGCGCTGCTGCCCGTTCCCAGTTACGACACCCACGGGAAGAGTAAGAGTAGGTAATTGGTGACAAATGTATTCTACTCTGCCGTCACCACACGGCAAAACCCGGTGCGGACATTAAAATTAAAATCATACATTAATATTGTCTGTCGTCGAGACGCTAAGTCCACTATATTTATGTGGATCAGCTGTCTGGTACCCATAGTACAAGCTCTGCTTAGTTTGGGATTAGATGGCCGTGTGTGAAGATGTCCCCACATATTTATTATTATTATTTATTATACATTAATTTTATTATATTATATGTAGTGCAGATAGCAAAACTACCATTTTGGTGGTAGTTTTTAGCCCTGTTTACATTACCATACTGTCGGCCGTCTTGCAGAGTCACGCACAGCTTTGCATCTTGCAATCCTGTAACAATCGCCACCATTCCCTGCTGCGCCACGTTTACTCTGTCCATTATTGTAGCTAAAATTTTCTGAAATAGTCAAATTCCACTCTGATTTGCAATATTTTAAAGATCCGCAAAGATGCTTTTCAATTAAGATGGAGCGCTGTGTAAACTAATTGACTGTTTTGCACAGCGGGCCAGAATGGAGATGAGCTGAGTGGAGCATATAAGAGCGGGCGGACTGCATCAGGAAACTGTGTCAAAGAGTTCATTATGTTCATTGGTAAGAAAATAACATATCTCATCTCCATTCTGCTCCTCTCCTCACATGATTTCTCAGTCATCATCATCACCATCATCTCAGCCGGAAGAAGCCCACTGCTGAACATAAGCCTCCTCCTAGATTTCTAACGTGAATGGTCCTCTGCTACTTGCATCCACCGGCGCCCAGTAACCTTCATAAAGTCATTCAAATTCAAATTTATCTGTCTATCTTATATATCTATATGTGTTTATTATATCTCCATTTCAGTTCATAGTATTTTATTTATAGTATTGTACGTTATTAGTATAATAATTAAACATCACTTCGCCATCATAGGTCGACATCTCTCCTTGGGATCCGGTTGACAGAAGGGCTCGACTGAAAAACGGCGTCTAGCTCTCTCGAGGTAGACATATGCTGATTCGATGCCTTTTCACTGTTGTGCCCTATTGCATACCGTAGTGTGGTAACTTAAGTTTTTACATTTTAGTATGTGCTCTGTCACAGCAGTTTGAATAAATGGTTTTTCTTTCTTTCTTTCTATCTTGTGGGAAGTCGTCCAACACTACGCCTTCCGGCCCGTTGTCGCCATTCCAGAACCTTACTTCCCGAATGGTAATCGGTTCGTCGAGCTATATGGCCTGCCCATTGGCACGTCAACTTGCTTATCCTGAGAGCTATATCGATGACCTTGGTTTTTTTACGTATCTCCTCATATTTTCTGGTTCGCAGCTATACTCAAGCGCAGCGCTGGCACCTAGGCGCAGCGGACAGAAGATTTTTATTTCGAACAATATGACTGCTTGATTTCTATTCGTCTCTGCTCCGCTACCCGCCTCTTTCAGAGATATCAGCGCTGGCTTTGAATGCACTAGTATCTTTCGTCCACTCACACAGACCTACTTGGTCCGTGGTCCACTCATCATCAACAGCTCATATACGTCCCCACAGATGGGCTCGAGCGAATCGTAGGGCAATTAGGTCATAGTTGACCATGCTGGCCCAGTGCGTGTTGGTCTACTGCACACACACCCTTTGTATTTATTCGCAGAGAGAAATTCGAAAGCACATTGGTACGTGGTGGGGATCGAACCTGCGTCTCCCGGACGGGAGGCAGTGGCTCTAGCTAATACACCACAGCATTCCATAGCAACCGATGATAAATAATGCACATCGGGGTTTCGGCTTTGCAGAGCATTCTATTTTTCGCGCTTAGCATTATCATTGTGGATTATATTTTACCTATTAGTTCAAAATTCCAACCTTTAATATTTCGCAAGTGTGTTTTGGCCTGTAGAGATAATATCTTATTTAAAAACTTACGTAGAAATAAACAAAGATCTGAGTTACTTATTTTTATGGTATTCCATAAGTAATCTGATAACAATATCGGGCTGTAAACTGGATGCCTGTGCAGGAGTGCGCCTAGAATACAAGAATATTTTGTGTACAATTACATCCAGATTGTAATACTCGTAAGTTACATTGTATAGGTATTTATCTATTCTATCTTTTACTTCAAAAGTCCGGTACTGAATGATTCTTCAACGCAGAACCGAAAATACTGAGAGTCTAATAAATTTGAAGACGATACGCCTATGCCTATGACGATAGTGTTTCGATATTTCTTGAAATGCCTTCAAATGGAATGCTGGAATTTAAAAAAAAAAATCTCTCATATAGGTTCTCATATTTTCAAAAATGGTTTGACCGAATGAAAAAGTGTTTAAAATACTTTACATGTAAATTGTTTTATTAATGATTTACGCAAAACTTTCATTGTACCCCATATCCTACCTAAATTTTCTTGTTATATTGTACTAGCTCGTCACCTTAGAGTGAAAACCTGGTAAAGGTGAAAGAAGCAATTTTTAAGAGGAAGAAAAAGAATAGCACGTTTTGAAATATTTCGTGTTCATTACTTTCATCTGTCCTCTTTATTATCATAGAATGCCTTTGCGATTATTGGATGAATTCATAAGTGAAATTAAGGCTTGGTCTGCGAGTTCTTCATGCATTTCCGAGGTTTTCACTGGCGATGACGGCATGGTGTGGTTCAAGCATGAAATATATCCTAAGAAAACAGCTAAGTAAAAGTAAATAAGGTACGAGGTACCTACAATAATATATAGTAGGATGTTTTTGCCATAGTCTAATAAGGTTTTTGCTTGTATCGATACGCTTTCAAGATCACAATAGAGCCTGAGTAAATATAATTCATAAGTATGTACTTACATTATAGAAACCATTAATTTATAATTTAAGAACGTCACTCGCAATAGTTTTATAAAATAAATATAATCAAATATTTTAGAATTTACTCCTACATGACGTAAATCAAGTTAATTTATTTTTTATCAACAAAACAAACATCTCACGAATTTACTCTCTGATCAATCAATACCAAAGAGTAATAATTCCGAACCAGACTTTCAGTGCCGTCACCGATCAGAAAAGCAAAAAATGTATAGTTTTCGCTCAAGTTTAGAAGCCCGGCTTCTGACAGTAATTCGGTACGCGATTACGGCAAAGATTACGGGGGCTGTAATTGTAAGTGCCTGTAAGGCAAAGACCTTATAAAATATTTACCTATTTTCGTTATGGAATATGCTGTTGTTATTCCGAATAAAATAAAATAAAACTGTAAGGCCGTATTCTCTACGACAGCGGGCGGCGGGGCGGCGGGGCGGCGGGGCGGCGGAGACCGCGTTGCGCGGAGTGGAGCGGCAACGCTGACCCGTTCGCCGCTGCCGCCGCCGATAGATCGCACGCACACAAATGCCAAAATAAAATGTGTAATTACAGCACAAATGTTGCTCACTAGACTAATTATACGCACAAATTACAAATTTTTGCATGCAAACGCGCCAAATGTTCACGTAATTTGTTCTTCACGCTTGGGAATAAATAAAAGTCGTTGGGTGCCAAGTCGGGACTGTACGGCGGATGACCCGTCAATTCGATCATTTGACTATTTAAATACTCCGTTGTTGCGGCCGAGGTGTGACAGCTGGTGTTATCGTGGTGAAGGATTATTCTTCGTTGTCGATTGTTCTTGCGTATTTCTCTAAAGACTTCTGGCAAGCACATGGTGGTGTACCATTCAGAATTAACCGTTTTACGATTCTCTAGTGGTACTGTAGCCACATGTCCACTAATACCAAAAAAACAGACAACTATTTGCTTCCAAGTGCTTTTTGCACGAACAACTTTAGTTGGGTTTGGCTCATTTTGGAACACCCAAACCGTTGACTGCTGTTTAGTTTCGGGATCATACGCATATATCCAAGATTCGTCTCCTGTGTAGATATTATGAACAGCTTTTGATGTACCACATTCGTATTTTTCTATCATTTTTTTGCACCAATCAACACGAGCCTGTTTTTGTTCAACTGTTAAGTTGTGCGGGATCCAACGAGAACAATTTTTTTTTACAGCCAAATGTTCGTGTAATATTTTATAAATACTCATCATACTAATGCCCAGAAATGCCTCTATCTCGCGATATGTAACATGACGGTCTTGCATTATTAGTTCGCGCACAGCATCAATATTTTGTGGTACAACAGCCGATTTAGGGCGACCTTCTTTAAAATCGTCCGCAAGCATACGACGACCACGATTGAACTCACTGAACCAGTGATACACAGTGGTTTTCGATGCACTGTTTTTGAGTTAATCCACGCCGAAAGTCGTAATAAACCATAGCACGAAAATTTTCACGAGTCAAATCCATGGTGATGATAGACAATGAATTTAAAAAATGGCGCCACAATGTAAAAACAATTGACAGATGAATGAAACAAATTTTATTTTACAGCCAAAGAGTTCTATTTTTAAATGTTATAATTTCTTTTTAAATATTGTTTATGTAAGTGGCCAGTTCCGGATACATAAATAGCAGCCCTTGTATAATATTATGCACAGAAACAAAGGTTTGAATTTCAAAGTTACTTACATTACATCCTTCCTCTTTGGGGTCATTACTGGATTACTTTCAGAGTATAAGAGATGAAAAAAATATAACTACACTTGATGGAATACGGGAAGAAAAATTGCCCTTGTACAGCAAGGTGAAACTTTTTAGGAGTGGCAACGAGGGCTCTATCGGCCTTTTCCCGCTTAAAGCGGTCTGCGACTTCGCCTTATGAAAAACAGCTCGATTATACTTGGTTAATCGTTCGTTGTAGCAGGACGTGTGAGTCCCATGTCAGCAGTAGTTGGCTCCATGCCGCACGCCACACGATACGCCTTTGTTATATCCGCTGGTGGGATATACAGATATTATCGCTTGACCCATAAACCCTATAGGCACAGAAAAGATAAAAGGAGCAGTACTCCAATTCAGCGCTGTCCTTGAATTATTTACCTATGGCCACGCATTACATCAATAAGCTATATATAGGGCTGCCCACTGCTTGTGTCTATTAGGCACAAACAATTAATTTTGACACAAACACGTACAACATTTTTGATTCAAGTACGCACTGAAAAACACACGGCGCGGCCGCTCGTTACAGGGTTACAACCCCGACTACGGGAGCCTGAGAACTACTGAGAAATTGAAGCGCGTCAATGGTGCATTTGTATGGAGTGGAGTACTGCCCCTTTTATCTTTTCTGTGCTATTGGCATTAGCTCGGCGTAGATGACCGAACGAGCACGAAGCGTCTCCATTTCGGCTTTGCCAAAATTGCTTTTTAACCGACTTCAAAAAAGGAGGAGGTTCTCAATTCGTCTGTTTTTTTTTTTAATGTATGTTATTAGATATCTCCGCCAATTGCTAACCGATTTTAATAATTCTTTTTTCATTCGATTGGATTTACTCTCGAGGTGGTCCCATATTAATTTCGTCAAGATCTGATGGTGAAACATGAGGTAAAACTTGGAAATTCCTCAACAATGTAGCATTCGCGTCGATATTCGTCTATTCTTTTAGTCATATCTCAGTCAGTTTTCAACCGATTTTGATGATTCTTTTTTAATTCGATAGAACGTGCTTTAGGGATAGATCCATACTAATTTTGTTAAAATCTGATGATGGAATAAGAGATAAAAGCGGAAACTCCTCAACCAGTGATAGCAACATGCATCGCGCGCGATACCGTTTGTGGTGGAATGTTGCTAGGCAACGAAATAAATTTGTTTTGTCAGTTTGCTGAAAATCTACGTTTCCCTTGTTCCATTTATTCGATTTTATCACATTATTGGCGACTGTGGCAGGGCAAGAACCTGCAATCTTTGGATATTGTATTGGAAATCACAAATAATTTAGCTTCTATGACCGAGTGGTCGAGTGTTTTAATCTTTTTACGGAGGTTTCGGGTTCGAATCCCGGTGAAGACACTCTTAAACGAAAATGTCCTTGTGAGACTTTCTCCAGTTTAGTGTGGACATTGCTGCCTGAATCACCCGATTGTCTGAAAAGAAAGATTATTCCGTGCTTCGGAAGGCACGTTAAGCCGTGTGTCTCGGCTCTAATATCTACAGAAGGCGTCGTTACTCGAGCTAAGTCTGGGCCCTTGTCAAAACCCACTGACTTAGCTCGAGTAACGACGCCTATCAAGAAAAGTATCTATTGTCGGCGAGCTGCAACGCTCTCGCTCTCTCTCTCCTGGGGGTATGAGCGCACGAGCCATAGCAAATGTTTTCCTAAATACCTATTTCGTTAGGATCGCGAAGCTATTCTTTCCTCTTAGCATTGTCAGTTTAGTGGCCAGCTGGACTACCAAATGACCTCTTACTTCGTAGCCTCTTACCCAGTTTAACTTATGTTATTTTAGAAACTATTATATAAACAACTAAACGCGGTTGCAAAGCACGAAAGACGCAGTCTGAACTAAGCAAATACCAAAAATATAATATATTTGTACTGAAACTGTTAAATAACAAAACCTAGCTTTGGATAATGAAGAAAAATAATAGAAAATGTGTCGCGGTTAGGATTAATTACTTACATAAAATATATTGAATAAAACACTGAAAATCATAAAATAAAAATAATTTTAACAAAAAAATAGAAACCTCCTTCAAATTGCCTTATATGTTTATCTCCACTAAAAAGTAACAAATAAAATAACATTCCAGATGGAACATGAAAAAAAGTATTGCCAATATCCTCAATTAAATAGATAGGTAGTGTATTAAGTAAATATTTAGAATTTTGTACTTCCTTTTGGAGTCGGTGCCAGCCAAAAAATCATCGATTAGTCGTGGGCAACTGTTTTAAGTCGTCGTCGTCGTTAAGTCAGTACATATTTCTATATGACTATCAATAAAATTCTTTGATAGTCTATAGCGTCCACTACACTACTCGCGAAGTTGATCGAAGTAAGCTGAGGACGAGAGTATAGAGAGGCACTTCGTGCAACTTCGGGCTTCACTTTTACACCAATTTGACACTTCGTGAGACTTCGTCGAAGAAATTCGGACGAGAGTGTAGTGGGCGCTTATGATATAAATGTTTTGTTGTGCTGCGCGGGATGCAATGCTGCACCCGACCAAACGCAGGGATAACGACAGGAGCGACTACCAAGAAAGTCCGGGTAGGTTTCATTCGATAAATAATTAATACTCGTAGTTTCGTCATCTTAAATTTTTGGCTGGCACCGACTCCAAAAGGAAGTACAAAATTCTAAATATTTACTTAATACACTACCTATCTATTTAATTGAGGATATTGGCAATATTTTTTTTCATGTTCCATCTGGAATGTTATTTTATTTGTTACTTTTTAGTGGAGATAAACATATAAGGCAATTTGAAGGAGGTTTCTATTTTTTTGTTAAAATTATTTTGTATGTCGATCTGTCCATTTGTGTCTGTCTGTCTGAGATATTTTTCGCAGTCAGTTTTTGGAAATTGTAAAAAATGGCGTAGTTATGGGGGTTGCCAGCTTACAAGGTCTACCTCTACAAATCACATTTATCAACCGATAAAAATAAATAAATATTTGTGATAATTGAATTTCAAGGGGTCGGGGATGTTTGGGGAGAAAAAAAATCAGCTCACAGAGTCACTAGTTATTTAACGACTTTATGCAACGGAGGCAAGGCAATGAGGAATGAATAAAAAACAGATACTGATCTTTTAATGTATATTTTTACGAAATATGTATTAGATCTGACCAAATTAGACGTATGATTGATTATTTGTACAAAATAAGGTTATATATACTACAAAACATCACTTTAATAACAGAGTACAGAGAAAAACGATTTAAAAAAATTGCGAGTTTAAAAGTTCAAAATCTAAAATATGTTTAATTGGCCTATTTAATAACATCCGTTGTTAATTTCAAGTTTCGCTTTACATAGTGGTGTTAACAAAGAGTTTTTCCTGGGTTCTTCAATACGGTCAATTTAAATCCTTTATTTTGCTCGTTAGTACAGCTGCAGTCCATTGGAATCTCTTCAGAACAATTGCAATTTTCATCATCTGCCCCAGTACATCCACAATCAAAACATTCACACGCATCTACGTGAAGGGCTTTATTGTCACTATCTAATGTTTGTGATTCTGTTTCTTCTATTTCAATAGACCTCGGTTTTGTCTGTTCATGTTTTGTGTCATTGTTGGTTTCTTTTTGTTCTAGATTATCCTTATCAATGGTTTCAGTCTGGGGCTTTTGTTTTATTTGATCACGTTTTGTGTTTTTGATGTCTTGGGTTTTTTTTTCCAGTTCAGGGGGTTTCGAATTGATTTTCTTTTTCTTTTTTGTGGTTTCAGGACAAAGAGATGCAGGACATTCGCATTCAATTTTAGTACCTTTTATCTTGCATGCGCATTCTATTGGCCCTTCAACTTTTTCCTTACATTCGTCTTCATATTCATTGTCTTTGTCAATACATGTCGGGTAACTTTTATCCATTCTAGGTTTGGGTAAAACACCCGGTGGACCAAGTCCTGTACAGCTTTCAACTCCACATCCTTGACATTTTTGGTTATTCTGCTTTTTTTTATAAACTTCTGTATGTTTAGCTGGTCGACCATGATTTTCGTAGTTTCCTTCTTCACATGTTCGAAAACAATGGTCATTGATCAGTTCTTGTTTTTTACTATCTTTATTATTACCACAATTACATTTTCTGTTCGTTACTCTGAAAATATCATCATTTTTCAGTGATCTTTTACATTTGTTCTTATTATCTGGTGTTCTATATTCATCGGATTTCTTAAAGATATTAAATATCATACGAAAAAAATGGAAGGGCGGACTTTTACTATACGCCACGTTTTTCTCTTTTGAATATGTATTATTTTCGTAAATTTTTTCTTGTTTTTCTTTATTTTCCTCTATATTATTAGAAGTACTCTTATTCGGGACTAAATGACTCTCAATTCTGTTTTTCTTAAATTTGAAACCCGATGTAACTTGTGTTAGTTTTGATTTTAGCTTGACTATATCTCGTTTGTAAATTGTGTCTAAATCCTCGTAAGTAAACCCGTGACAGCGTTGTTTTAAGTCATCTTCCGACATATCTAAAATATTGTCGCATGGTAAGTCACACTGACAGGAAGTGTCTTTTTCTCTAGTATTTGTGTAATATACTTCATCTTCATCAGAATAACGTACTCGATGTCCACTAGGTGATCTATGATTCTTATTGTTGGTCTCGTAGGTTGAATTGCTCCTATCTTGTGCTCCAGACCGGCCTTCTGTAATTTCCTCCCTTAAACTCCGATTGACTTCCGCATCATTAGATAGTGGTAGAAAAGCAATACGTAGATCATCCTTTTCATCTTGCACTAGAAAATCATGACTGCGCTGTGTTTCTTCTACCATCTCAGTATTTCTGCTTGTTTGGGATCCGATACTACACTCATCGTCATCCTTTTCACTGTAGTATTCTTCGTATTCATTCCTAATTCTATTTAAAGAATAAGAGTTACTGCGTTCATTCTCCTTAATCAATTCAGGTTTATTTAAGGTTTGCCTTCGGCTTTTGGAATGATCGTAAGCGATTGAGCTTTGGCTTTGCTCATCACTTTCTATATTGTGGTTCTGTTTATCGTCGTTGCTATCATCAGCTCTGTTATTATTTTTTTCGTTTATTAAATTTCTAAGTTTTGATAACTTCTGATGAATTATCGAAGAAAGGCTTTGTTCATCAGTTTCCAGTTCATTGCTATCATTTGATGTGATGCCATAATATGGTATGCAGGTGTCTTGGAATCGATTAGTAACTAAAAAAAAGACAACAAATACAAAGATGTGTTTAAGTTAGATAAAAAGCACATGGATGCGTAAGTGCATTAATTCGACAACGGTTGCCAGATAAATGGCAAGGCAATGACAGGCGAGAAGATAGTAATAAACATTGTTTATTCTTGGGTTATCTAACACATTGCTGAAATATCTGTGAAGAGTCGATTCAGGAAGAGGCGAATAATCTGAACAATGACTTTATTCACACAACCTTTTGTCTAGTCCAGAAGCTCTAGTCCACACTCAATTGTCTCGTCAGGTCGTCGTTTCGTTTTTCTAAATGTCTTGTCTGTCTGTCATCTCAATGGCCAGCACGAAGCTGTGCGAGGAGGCCGCAACAATCTGATATTTTTTATCAAGAAGAGCATATTGTATTACTTAGTTGAGAGCTATCCTTAAAACTACACCTTTTACCTTTTGTCATTATTCATAACTAGCTGTTACACGCGACTTCGGCCGCGTGGAAACAGTTTTTGCCCGCGACGACCGAACTAAGGCAAAATACACTACACCTACCCTACCCTACCCTACACCTACACCTACCCTGCACCTACCCAACACCTACCCGTACCTACACCTACCCTACACGTACCCTACACGTACATGAAGGATTTTAAAATGGTTATTGTTTTCGTAATCAGCGACCCGATAAACCATACAAACGATACTCATGTTGATTTTCAGACTTTGTCATCCCATTTCCCCCTTTTAAGGGTTGAATTCTGAAAAAATCTTAAACAAGTATACTCATTTATTGATAGGAGTACTCCTGTGAAGTCTCCAATAAAATAGTGTAGTTCCATCTTGTTTCCCCATACAAACTTTGCATCCCCGTTTCACCCTTTTAGGTGGTGAATTTTGAAAAATCCTTTCTTAGTGCACCCCTAGACCTCTTAAGTAACCTACGTGCCAAATTTGGAATCTCTAGTCCCAGCGGTTTGGGCTGTGCGTTAATATGTCAGTCACTCAGTCAGTGTCTTCTTTTGTATATTTAGATACAACTAAAAGGCACATTATAATAATAATAATAATAATAAATCTTTATTTTCTCCACAGTAGTAAATTACAGAGCAATTAAAATTATGCTACAAAATAGGTTTTGTGGGAGACTGGATATAACTCACGTATTTTAAAATCTAATGTAGTTGAACTTAAAGAACCTTTTGGTGTTGCATATTGGATTTTTTCCCTGACTTATATAGTAACATAATATTTTAGAATAGTCTTAATGTTTCGACATACCTTTATTTTCAGCACGACGCATATATGTATGATGTGGTGGATTTGAGCTTATGAGATTCTTTTTTGACATTTGAAAGTTGTCAGTGATAATATCATTACAAGATCCATTATCTACCGGTCTCATATTTTTTGTTTTTTTACATGCATTTTGCTTTAATTTGCGTTCATTATTATCATTATATTCATTATTTTGATGATACTGAATATTATGTTTTTTGCCACAAGTAGTTATATTTTTGTTCCTTTCTATCTTATTTAAGATGTTTAACATGTCACAGCGTATTCTGTCCGAATATTCTTGTAGTGCAGCTTCCTCAGACTCATCGTCGTTATTTCTTGTGGATACAGATTGGTAACTTTCTATTTTTTCTAACAATTTCGCTAATTTAAAAATCTTACAGCGTATATCGTTCACACAGTCTGATATGTTGATTGGTTGTCGATCATTGTTTGAACAACTTTGACTTTTGTTTTGTGATGAATTTAACCTAGGCTTTGGTCGATTACAACATTTTGCATCCGGCTTTTGCTTTGGTTTGATACAGCATGTCGAACTTAGTTGTTTCTGCAATAAGATCAGTCTCTTTTTTAATTCATTACAGCAAATTGAAATTTGGCATTGCCTCTTACTTTCATTTTTTACCTTTTTTGGTTGACTACAGCATGTAGGAATTGGTATTTTCTGTCTCTTCTGCTTTAAATTGCAGCAACGCGTTGGAGTTGGTCTATCGCTTAAGTTCGACCTTGGTTTTGGATGTCCACAGCGTATAGGACTTGAAATAATCTGCGAGTATGGTTGCTTTGATTTGTTACAACATGTCACAGATCTCTTCTTTGGTTGTGTACAACATTTAGGACCTGGCACTTTCTCTAAGTTTGGTATGTGTTTTGTTCTGCTACAACATAATGGAATTGGCCTGTATTGGAAACTCGATCTCTTATTTAATTGAGTACGGCATGTTGTGTTCAGCCTTTCTTCTATGTTAGGCCTTTGTTTTGCTTGATACCAACATCCTGAGCTTTGCATTTGTTGTGTACTCGTTCGCGAACTTGATTTATGACTACATGTTGGACTTGACTTTCTCTGCGGACTTGTTCTCTGTTTACTTGTTGGGCATGTTGGACTTGAATTCTCTTGTAATCTTGCACAGAAATGCCTTGATTGAGTACAACAAACAGGCCTTAATTTTTCTTCCAATTTCATTCTGTTCTCTGACGGACCACAGCAGTATTCTATTTTAGGATTACAATGCTGTTTCACTTGACCATAAAATGTTAGACTTTGTTTCTTTTGTGTGTTGTTTCCAATTTGTGTCTTATACGGAATAGTTTGTTCAAATTCAGTTTTATCTCTTGGTTGATCATACATGCTTAAAATTTCACGTAAATATTTTCTTAAGCCTGTTGCGTTTGCCATACTTGCAAAACGTCTCAAATTCAATTTTAGTTTAGTTTTACTAGGTATACTAGAGTTTCTCCCTTGGTATATATTTCGAGTTTGTTCATAACAGAAGTTTGATAGTATCGAATTAAAAATGTTTACTTTAGGATGTATTTTAGAATTATGTGAACTTATTAAAATATTAGAACGAGTTTGACAAATTAAATGAGAGTGTGAACTGTAATTTGAACATATTTCATTGAAACTGCTTTCCTTCTGTGTGGTTAGTCCCATTGGTATTTGTCCTAATTCACAAAAACTAAAGCTTCTGTGGTTTTTTTTGTCCATTTCTATATAATCCCTATTACGCCATTGTTGTGTATTCTTTTGTTCGATGGTGTTGTGTTGGTGACCATTTAATTGATTATGTCCTTGATTTGATTCAGTAGAAGAATTTATATTTAGTGGCGTTTCATTCGATTCTGTTTTGCTCAGCTGACACAGACCTATAAAAAGTAACAAGAGTAATAAAACTTAAACAAAAAAGAAAGGAACTGTACAAGTCTTAGGCTCTAAGCTGTTAGTAAAAAGAGTAAAAAAATAATAATAGGTAAAGCAAAATGAAGATTTGAAGATTGTAGGAATATTACACCTAGAGAAATCTATTTGTCTTGAGAGATTTTGATAAATTATTTACAGGTAATGGTTTCTTTCTTTTGTTTTTTTATTTTTTACCGTCAAAATATATTGACGGATTTAATGCTTAATGCTTTATTTGTGCACACATGTAAAAACGCAGTAATTTTGATATGTTTTAGTATTTTATTTCTTTACTCTTTGTAAATTAACTTCAGTAAGTAACATTCAAGCCGCTCGGTACAGATGTAAGTATGCTGTTGATAATAATGATGATAAAGTTCATTCTCTTAGCGACAGTTCACACCGAGATGCGACATGAGGCGACGATGCATGAAGAGGCCAAGTCATTTCGCGCTGCCTTACGCGGCTTCGCGAGGTGTAGTACTTACGGGTAGGGTCTTGCTCGCCGCGACTACCTATAGTCGAGTCATGCCTCGAGACGCAGCGCGGCGCCGCGCGACGCAGCTCGACACGTCATGTAGCGTTTACGAAATAAGGTCAAATATTGTATTGCTATCTTAGAAAGTGCGCGCCTCGTCGCGTCGCGGTTGACGATATACAATATTTCAAAATCTACGCTTCGTCAACATGGCGAAGCCCTATCCTAAATTAGCAACTCAACGCGCTTTAGTTGAAAGTTCAAGTTCAACCGACGCACTACTGAATTAACGTTCATATTAGCGTGCAATGCTTCACGGAGGTTACATCCGACACTGCGCAGGAATTGTGCGAAAAACTCGTTTTTCTTGAATTCTTTTCTCTTTTTTGTGAAAAAATATAAAATGAATTAAAAAACTAGCTGGTTTCGCCGCGCCGTTTAGATATTAATATAGCCGCCCAAAAAAATACAAAAAAATATGTTGTTATCGCTGAAAATATAGAGAAAACAGATTTCCAAATTTTGAATGTGGGGTGATTTTCTGATTTTAATTATTTCATTTTGCTTTATTCCTTGATTATATTTAAAATCTACTTGGTTACGTCGCTAAATGATAAAACTCTTCTGTTGGCTGTAATTTTCTTGATTTGGTACATATTCTGAGACGTGAGATACGCGAGTTAAAAAAGGGACCCAAGAACGACTTTTCAAATAGGGCCTCGCCTGAAGCATTCTTCTCTGAAGTCATCGACTCGCGGTGGCGTCTGTTACATCTGCAAAGACCCTTTCGTAAGAAAAATAATGGCCTTTTCTACATACTCGTGTCGAATTGTGCCAGTTTCTTTCCATTTCTCTCCAGTGCGCGTAATAAGCTGCGAAGTTGGTCGCATATACTATTTTCTGAATATTGCTCATATACAGGAACATCAGAACCTAAAAAAACAAGTAAGTAAAGTTTGTGGTCTTAAGTTATCCTTTGGTAATTTATTCAACATCTATTAATACTGACGCAAGAAATAATCGCTTGCCTACTGAGCGTCATTTTAGTGTTTATAAAAATATAAATTAATGGAAAGATGCATTTGCTCATAAATCAAAGATAGGTAAAACAATCTTCAAATAGAGTAACTTTTTTATGTAGTTCCGCTACGAATTCGCTGGTACGGTCGCCATATCCTGAGATGTGAAGTGACAATCCTACCAAAGTGTTTGACTGCCTATATTTTTAAGAAACTAATTAGTTCTAAAATTTAAATAAAAAGATCCAAATAAGGTTCGGATTATCGAAATAGCGGTGATGTCTCTGGCGCAGACATAATATGAGTCCTAACCCCATATGAACGGTGAAGAATTCCTTTAGAGAAAATTTAATGAGATTGTGCTAATACATGATGGACCTCATCTTCGTACTTTCAAACCCGTTTTTGGCATTTTCCACACCACTCCAGAGGACGTAGTAACATCGCTCGTGTCGGTCTCTTCTGTCTGAACAGGAACAAGAATGCCTTTGTTTTACCATTCTTGGGCCTGAAAAAAATCTCAGTTTTACCGGTTGTTTGACGCTCTTGCGCTGCCTTCTACAGGCGTGTGCTGCTAATAAGTATATGATTTCAAAAATTGGGATAAGGCAAAATCCGCACTGGGTTTGTGGTGTCCTTTATCTGATCGTTCTTATTTTAGGAGGGCCTTAAGCCATTCGGTCACTGTCTAACACCGACTATTCAGCCTTGTACTGCCATCTTGTAAATAATTGATTTCAGGACTCTCGAATACTCTCGATCATCGATGCAAATCAATAGGGGATCGGACTGTTCACCATATTTTATGAATTTACCATATTTTATGGATTATTTTTAAAATATACTTAGATTAGTAGCAGACGATTCGCGAAGAAAAAAACAGAATCGGTTGAAAAACTAATTTACAGCGATTTTTTAAAGTTTCAATATGTCTGTCTCTTTCAAAAACGATTTTTTGTATGCAGATTATATGGCGGTACTAACAAATGACGTCGCAAGTGGGTATGTGCCAGACAGAGGTCTGATCTTGAATTTCAAACCTTTATAAATCGGCCAATTTTAAAGATAGAGTAAAAAATATTTTAGTGTTCGATAGCAGAAACTAAGAAGTTTGGATTTATAAAATAAAATAAAAGTAGTCCGATCCCTATTACTTACACGATGGCGATACCGAGCCAGCATTGACTTGACGATTTCCGTGTAGTCCCAGATGCCCCGTTAAAGTTGTCCCGCCACGGGACTGCTGAATTTTATTATATTTGCATTCCCGGCAGTCCCGTGATTACCAACAGACGGAAGTTTG
This sequence comes from Carpatolechia fugitivella, assembly GCA_951230895.1. Lineage (NCBI taxonomy): Eukaryota > Metazoa > Arthropoda > Insecta > Lepidoptera > Gelechiidae > Carpatolechia > Carpatolechia fugitivella. The sequence continues at coordinate 33,779,425 of OX579645.1, read as the reverse complement.
TACAAATAATTATGTTTCGTTTGTATATTAAACCTCTTGATTAATACAAAGTTTTATTATGAGCACTTAAAATTACCTAATTCACAATATTTTATTTTCATTTGACCAAGGGAAAAAAAAATTACTCAGATAAACAATTAATCCGTGAATCTAGTGCTAGTATTAGATGTCACAGGTCTTTTGGGATAAAAAATCCCGATGGTGGGATAAAAATTCGGATTCAGCCAGTAATGACCTAACCTAACCTAACCAAACTAAGGGACCACAGAACATAAAAGTAAACAGGACTGTCATACAGACGGAAGTTTAACAGGGCAAACATTTGTGTGATGAGCACTTGTGTTTGCCCTGTGTCTGGTTGTTGTTTATCTATAGAAGTATGTATTTATCTATCTATCTATTTAATTTTTATTTAATTTTATTTTATTCGGAATAGCAACAGCATATTCTATAACAAAAATAGGTAATATATACAAATAAGTTGTAACGTAGCCAATAATAGGTATTCGAAGATAAAATGTATATCAGCTGTCTGGTAACCGTAGTACAAGCTCTGCTTAGTTTGGGATCAGATGGCCATCATGTGTGAAGATGTCCCCACTTATTTATTTATTTATATTATACAACATTATTTTTGATAAGCAGCGACCACCGCACCGCGCTCCAGAGCTAGCTGTCCGCTTGTGACTACGCCCGCTTTGTTGAATCAGAGAACTGACGTTCCATAAGGAAATATTTTCAGTTTTTCTGTGTACTATTCATATTGGAGTTATACGACTTCATTAAGAGTTCGTATGGTGGAGATAAAACTGCAGGGTTCGCACTTCGCACTTTCTCACCTGGACACGCAGCCTTGCGGGTAGGAACGGGACACATCAGCGGAATTTCAATATCGACTACCCTCCCTCGCCCGCAAACGTCTTGCTTTGGAATTGGCCTGCTGTAGTTGCAAGGTGGAGGGTAGTTGCCTGAATGAGCCCCGCATGCTTCGGCCTTGAAATGCGGGGGGTCATATTTGTACTGTCGAGAGCAAGGCCGAGGCGATTCTCTTGGCTTGGTGACGTACGGCATTGCACAACGCTGCGTTTTTGGGGGAGTACAATATGCATACGGGTCATCGTTATCAATAGTATGATAATCGTAACCATAAGGATGTGGTTGAGCTGAAAAATGGAAGCCTTATGAATATAAAAGACCACGTCTTGGAAAATAATAAACTAATTTTGGCGAAACTTCCACTGTTGAATGATAATGTACTTTGCTATTTTCACGTTCCGGACTATAATGATGAATTTGCAAAATGTTGAATTCCTAAATTTTGAATTACCAGAATGTTCAATTTGCAAAATGTTGGATTTGTAAAATCAATCAGACATCACTCATACACTTATGAATTCTGGCATCCCTATTGGCTCTACCACATAGTCTAACATACAGGTCGGTTAGATAATGTATAACAATACGACATACATACACAACATCACGCTCATATCCCCGAAGGGGTGAGTAAAGCTTTAGAGGGCTTCCAAGGAGCACACACTAAAACCAAATTTGTTAATTTTTTGGGTTAATATTCGGCATAACCGATCTTCATGTTTCTTAATGCACATCGGATTACTTTTGGTCAAGTCGAAACAAAATACTTAAATATGAAACATAAATATGAAAGGTAATGAAGTCTCCTTGGTAGTATTGTGTGTGAAGTTGGTACTGCGACGCCAGATCGTACTGGACTCGCAGCTCGCAACCGTCAAAAATAGTAATATACCTATCTTTATATTTATTTATTTCATAATAATTTACCTAACTTTCCTTTTAGTTTTTCGCATTTTTATCGTACGCAATTAATAAAGTTTCCATAAACTCGACACTGGCACAAAGTATAACTAGCGCCATAAAAATAAAAATAAAACTCAGAGGAAGAAAAGACGATCGCTTAACAAGGCGACGCGCGTCAGAAATCTTTGAATATAAACTTCAAAATTTCGTAGAAAGCAGTTAGTTATATTGGATTTGTCATCCATCATATGAAGGCCTGAAGTAAAGAAAAGTAAAAGTAAAAAGTTGTTTATTTCTTTAACAAAAGATATAACCTTACAGCTAGTGACAGGGGTCTCCTTTTAGGCCTACAAAAGCCTGTACCAGGAGGCCCCGAAGATGACCTGAAAAAGGTCGCTGGTGGTGGCTGGATGAGGAAAGCGGGTGATCGTGCACTTTGGCGTACCCTTGGGGAGGCCTACGTCCAGCAGTGGACTGCAAATAGGCTGATTGATTGATTGATATGGAGGCGAGACATTTTAGTCTTTGGATGAGTATACATTCATAAGTTACGTGGGTCGATATTTTGTTAAATAAATGATTTCACCTCTTCTGAAATTAAAGCTTTCCACTGACGTGCTAGCTGAGAATGCTGTGGCGTCTGCAAAAGAAACACGACTCATAAGGCCCGGTTTCCACCAAAGCGGAGAGGAGAGGAGATGTGTCGAGCTGAGCTGCGAAGCTGGCTGGCTATTTCCACCAAAGCGGAGAGGAGATTGTGAGCTGTGCTTAGCGGAGAGGAGATGTGAGCTGTGCGTCCGTAGCGGCGAAGCGCGGGCATCAGCGGGGCGGGGATTGGGAGCGCGGGCGCGGTCGTCGTCGCGAGGCCTCGCACGCCGCTCGCCGCCCGGCTACACACATCTTCGCACAGCCGCGCCTCGCTTGCTATAGAAAAATTAGACATCTCCTCTCCGCTCCGCTCAATCCATTTCCACTGAAGCTAAGCGGAGAGGAGATGTGGAAATAACGAAATCTGATTGGTTATTCAAACACATCTCCTCTCCGCTCAGCTTTGGTGGAAACCGGGCCTAAACAAGTTATCCATAACAGATAAATTAAAAGTAAGCCTGCAATAAAGGAATACGGTTGTATATGCTGACTGTGTCTGCAATAAAAAAAAGTAAAACTTTGTTTTATGTATATTTCGTGGCCCTATCGTTGAATTAGGCCAATCAAGACCTACTTTTCAGATAACATTGGAAAAATCTAGGATACATTTCCAGGCACGTCTGGAATCAAGTGTGAGTCACAAATAACCTTTTTTCTGCCATACATATTTTTTGTTGTTTTTCTAATGTTATTTGGAATGTAACTAGCGCCATAAAAAAAATGTATAGGCAGGCATATTTTTAAATTGTTATTGTTATTGAAACGTGAAGACATTCGCCACTTTTTCTTTATCGTGTAGGTTGTAACGACAACCGCCCTCACAAACCCTGGTGTCAGTGTTATAGAGCCGCCAACGGCCACTGACTTGGTTCGTGTAACGACTAGATAGTAGCCGGGACCAAAGGCTTTAACGTGCCTTCTGAAGCACGGAATCATCTTTTTTTCGGACAATCAGGTGATTCAGCCAGGGGAACGTCTCACAAACATATTTTTGCTTGACGGTGGCCCCACCGGGAATCAAACCCGGAACCTCCGTAATAGGCGTCGAAATCTTGACCACTCGGCCACGGAAGCTGTTTATGTTTTTCGCCACTGATTTATGTTTACTCGGTAGGAAATATTCGCCTCGACAATGAATAACATTTCCATTTGAACGGAGTGCGTGAAAAAGAGGAATATATCGGCACGTTCAAGGCCAGCGCTCATATTACATCATACCCATAAAAAAAAAAACTCAATTACATACCTCCTGTGAAACTCGTTGAATCTAGCGACGTACATGAATTATCCATTGTTATATCAGCAGAATTGCTTTGCCCTCCGTCGCAAAAGCTGTATCTTGGTATCTGGTCGTAACATTTCGGCTTTCGAGGGGCCTTGCAGACATTTTTGACTAAACAGTTGCGTGCAGTACCGGACCTGGAAGACTGCTTGCTTTCTAACAAACACAACAGTTTCCTCAGCTCGCATACCAGATTGTTAGTACTGGCTTCAATGCCCAAAAGGTTGTCATAGTCGTGACTCCCTGAAAATTTCCATGATATATAGCAAAGCAGTCTGTTGATACCCGTGTATTTATTTATTTATTTATACAAATCACTTACAGTTAAACCAAACATGATGCTAAATTAAATTTAGGTAAACAAAGTTTTAGAACGTCGGTGGTCTAGGGGCTAGGGATGCTGCCTCCCGTCCGGGAGACGCAGGTTCGATCCCCACCACGTGCCAATGTGTTTTCGAATTTAGAATTCATAATATGCACGTTTATTCGACGCTCGGTGAAGGAAAACATCGTAAGAGCGTCGAATAAACTGCACACTCCTGCGAAGAAATTCAAAGGTTGTGTGTGAAGTCGACCAACCCGCTCTGGGCCAGCGTGGTTGACTAAGGCCTAATCTCCCTAATTCAGGGTAGGCTCGAGCCCCTCGGTGGGGACGTATATGAGCTGTTGATGGTTGATGGAAACAAATTTACTAAATTAACTTAATAAATACCTAGGTAAGTATAATTTTAATATATTCTAGCGTTTTAGTTGGCATAATTAAGTAGATGTTAAGCAAGGTGGCGGCGTTATTCGGGCACAGAGTAAATTTTAGACGTATTAAGGGACCCGGAGACGGTCAAACGGTTTGATTCAAACACGTAAAGTTTGGTTTGACTCAAACCATTTTGATCGTTTACAAAGGTGGTTTCAAAGTCAAAGTAAAAATAATTTATTTCCATAGGATGTTATTACATCACTTAGATCCGTCATTACATTTTTTTGGGTGAGTTCACTAACACAATGGCGGAATCTGTGGAGAAGAGCTCACCGAAGAAACTCCACAGTCGTCGCATCTTTTGAGTTTCCTTTTTAAATAAAAAATTAAAATATTACAAAATTAATGCTAATTAAATATCGAAAAGGCCTGCCACTCAAGCAATCTATTCCCATGGACATCTGTCCTCTAAGTAATCAGATATCCTATAGTAACCTTTTTTATACAATTTCTGTTTTATAATTATTTTATACTTGTCTAAAGGCAAGTTTTTAATATCAGTAGGGACCTTATTGTAATAGCGTATACAATTGCCTTTAAAAGAATTACTAATTTTATGTAGTCGGCTGACATAAGCAACCAACTTGTCTTTATTTCTAGTATTAAAATTGTGTATATCACTGTGCTTCTGAAAATTACTCATATTTCGTTTTACATACACAAGATTGTCATAGATACCTATATTGGGACACAAATGTCAGAATATTGATTTCTTTAAACTTTTCCCTCAGTGACACTCTAGGCCCTAATCTATAAATTGCACGAACAGCCCGTTTCTGCAGAATAAATATACTATTAGCAATCGCAGCGTGACCCCACAATAGAATATCAAAGGTCATTAGACTATGAAAGTAACTAAAGTAGACTAGTCTAGCGGTGTCTACGTCGGTAAGAGCTCTAATTTTTTTAACTGCGAACGCTGCTGATCTCAGTCTGTTCGACAATTTAGTTATATGAGCATCCCATTGGAGTTCGTCCAAAGTAATGCCTAAAAAGACTTTGAACGGTTTGTCAAACATTTACGTGTTTGAAGCATTACGACAGCGTACAGAATCAGACTGCGCAGAGCCGTTTGACAAACCGTTCAAACCGACCTCAAACGGTTTGATCAAACACGTAAGGTTTGAGTCAAACCGTTTGACCGTCTCCGGGGCCCTTTACAGGCCGAAATTGAGGCTAATTGTTACTGTCACGCTCTAATCCTTAATTTAAGTTCGTCCGTCCTTTTCAAGTTTTAAAGATTGAAAAAGGACAGGAAGGAGATGGCCATCCTAATATTAGAGTTGTCAAACATCGAATTTGAACCTTATGGCCGTGCGATTGCACAATTCGACTTAAAAATCTGACAGCTATGCCCTTATTTTAGGTTATCATTCGTTCAAATTAATAATAATTCATCCGTGTCTCTTTCATTGGTCATTAAAGCGAAAAGGATAGCTGGATTTTAACATTTGGATTAGAGCATGACTTCCCAAAGGTGGCGGCGGCGTAGAGTTGTCAAACATCGAATTTGAACCTTATGGCCGTGCGATTGCACAATTCGACTTAAAAATCTGACAGCTATGCCCTTATTTTAGGTTATCATTCGTTCAAATTAATAATAATTCATCCGTGTCTCTTTCATTGGTCATTAAAGCGAAAAGGATAGCTGGATTTTAACATTTGGATTAGAGCATGACTTCCCAAAGGTGGCGGCGGCGTTATTCGGGCACAGATTAAGTTACAGACGTAATTACAGGACCGAGAAAAAAAAAAGCGAGAAAAAAATATCAATTAAACTAGTGGTGATGCTACTGGGTGATAGTGGAAAGTACCTACTTGGGTTGCTCAGGCTAGTTCTGGATCCGATACTTGAGTCCAATTCACTGTTTACTAAAAAACAAAACAAAGTATAAAGTTTTTATCATTTCTCACTTAATACATATCTGTATTTGTGTGTTTGTGAGCACATTGTTTGTTGAAAAATAAACGTAATAAATAATACAGCGATGCGCACCCACCCCCACCCGCCTCGGTAGGTGCGCCGCCGCATACGCGTTTGGTAACAGCGCAGCAGTCACGTTAGGAAATTATTGCACCTACGAGGCGGGTTTACCCGCACGGCAGTCTTGCATGCTACGTAGTAGGTACATAGCACCATAACATCTTAAGGGCAAATAGAGGGTCCGAATGTTCAGTAACCAGTAGGTATAAATGCCCTTATCTCGTAATAGAAGGGCGATATTTGTAATGCGAGTGTCTAGCTGCACGTGCTGGCTACTGTTATAATACGAGCATACCAACTTATCGAGTTGTAGGTTTATAGCACAGCAAGGAATCATTCGCTGCTCGCGCCCTACAGAGCCGAAAGTAATAAATATTACTGTGAGCAATACCTATACTCCTTGATCTATTATTAAAAATTATTAAAGTAAAAAACATTTTTTAACATAACACGTTTTTAGCGCACCAAAAAGTATAAAATAATTTTAATTTAGATTTTTATTGGTGTAGTACTCTTGTAGGACTTAAAACGAAAAACGATTTGATATCTGCCAATTTGCCTTATAGTTTTATCTCATTGTCTACGCAATATACATCGAATTTTACTTATAATTTTGTGAAAAGGACCCAAACGGTGCCGTACCCTGTCACGCTTGTATTGTATGAAATGTGTTGATAAGGCCTCTTTTAGGGAGACGCGGGGTGTTGCGCGGCGCGTTGGGCGTCCCATATGTTTGAATCTCGGAGGAAATAGTTCCTCCGAGGTTTATGACCGCGCGAGGCTAAATATATGGGACGCCCAACGCGCCGCTCAACACCCCGCGTCTCCGTAAACGAGGCCTAAGGCGTCTACAGTAGGGCGCGAGCGGAAAAATATTTCTTGTTCTGATTTATAGGGTACAAATAAAATATTTTTCTCCGACACGCTCGAAAATGTGATCATTACTGCCAAAAAACAGTACGCGAAGTGACTCATTTTTGGACGAAACATTGCCCCATACAAAACAACGGCCGGCAATGTGCCCTCAAACGGCCTAGGCCGGCAAAGTAACTTTCGTCTAGAAATTTCAATGTTTTTGAGTCTTTTTACAGCATACTCTTATGTTCTAAATTCAAATTTTATATGAATCGTGCACGAATCGTAGTGATTGGAGTTGGCTGTATGCTCTGTATGACACTGGCAATACTGGCATGGCACAGAACAAAAAAAGAAAAGTGCGCAATATGGCGGTTTGTAATTTTCATCTCTTAATTTTATCGTATTATTTTGTTACTTATTTTTCATGATGGAGTTAACTAATCATTGAATTAAGGAAATATTACAACAATGAATGGTTCAAATAGTCGAAAGTAGAGGTTAAAGTGATAAAGGTTAGAAATTTTAAGTTTAGTGCGATACGAGTAGACATCCAAATCCAAGGTTCTTAAAAAGTATTTTTTTAGCGTTTTATAATTTCCTCGCGTATTTCAGAGAAAAGCACTATACAGGCCTCGGCCCCAATAACTCTTGCTGGACTCGTACACAATAAAAGTCCTCACCTGCGGCTCGAACTTTAAACGTGTCCTCGTCCAACAATAACAAATTTTGCGGCCGCAGCAGTAATGTACTATTACTAATAAAATGTCTAAGTATATTGTATAATATTTCCTGCATAAGTTTGGGCCAATCCAACTTATATGTTGGTTGACTTCGTTGTTTATTGGTTGGGTTTAGCGTTATACAGGTGACGACAGGGCTGCTATTTATGTATCCGGAATAACAAAAAATAACAAACATCTATAACCAAATATAATTTTATTGCTTTTCAAAATATTCATGATGCATTTTTTCATACGTTTAAGTTTCGTAGCATTTTTTCCATTCTGTATCGGGTATCTCAAAAACGTGCATTTTGAAAGCATCAACGGCTTCTTCCCGTGTCGAAAATCGGTATCCACGTAATTTGTTCTTCACGCTTGGGAATAAATAAAAGTCGTTGGGTGCCAAGTCGAGACTGTACGGCGGATGACCCGTCAATTCGATCATTTGACTATTTAAATACTCCGTTGTTGCGGCCGAGGTGTGACAGCTGGCGTTATCGTGGTGAAGGATTATTCTTCGTTGTCGATTGTTCTTGCGTATTTCTCCAAAGACTTCTGGCAAGCACATGGTGGTGTACCATTCAAAATGAACCGTTTTACGATTCTCTAGTGGTACTGTAGCCACATGTCCACTGATACCAAAAAAACAGGCAACCATTTGCTTCCAAGTGCTTTTTGCACGAACAACTTTAGTTGGGTTTGGCTCATTTTGGAATACCCAAACCGTTGACTGCTGTTTAGTTTCGGGATCATACGCATATATCCAAGATTCGTCTCCTGTGTAGATATTATGAACCAGCTTTTGATGTACCAGATTTGTATTTTTCTATTATTTTTTTGCACCAATCAACACGAGCCTGTTTTTGTTCAACGGTTAAGTTGTGCGGGATCCAACGAGAACAATTTTTTTTACAGCCAAATGTTTGTGTAATATTTTATAAATACTCATCATACTGATCTCTCAAATACACTTACCCCACTCCACACTTATGCCTCAATACACACACCACATAATATATGCCACACACACAAACACAATAACAAACACGCACACACACACACACACACACACAACACACAACACACACATATCACACTTTCAACTCAACAACACTCTCCTATAGGGCTGGTTCTATCATTTGCTGTATTATTATTATTTTTTTATTTTTTTTCTGCACACATCTTGATTGTAATGTTTAAAGGGTTACACTAGTACATAAGCCTAGTTAAGTTGAAGTAGCCTAGTCCTTGCAATACAGGGAATCCTAGTGCAAGGATTAGCGCACTAATTGGATGTAAACTTTCTGCAAATAAATTCATTTTTCATTTCATTTTCATTTTCATACTAATGCCCAGAAATGCCTCTATCTCGCGATATGTAACATGACGGTCTTGCATTATTAGTTTGCGCACAGCATCAATATTTTGTGGTACAACAGCCGATTTAGGGCGACCTTCTTTAAAATCGTCCGCAAGCATACGACGACCACGATTGAACTCACTGAACCAGTGATACACAGTGGTTTTCGATGGGGCTTCCTCCCCAAAAGTCGACAAAAGTTGATCCATGCACTGTTTTTGAGTTAATCCACGCCGAAAGTCGTAATAAATCATAGCACGAACATTTTCACGAGTCAAATCCATGGTGATGATAGACAATGAATTTAAAAAATGGCGCCGCAATGTAAAAACAATTGACAGATGAATGAAACAAACTTTATTTTACAGCCAAAGAGTTCTATTTTTAAATGTTATAATTTCTTTTTAAATATTGTTTATGTAAGTGGCCAGTTCCCGATACATAAATAGCAGCCCTTGTAAGCACACAAAGGAATAACGCAAACTAAGGCCTTTGTTTTGTTGCGTATAAAATTATCGAAGCTTAATATTTTATATGCAGCGTATGGCCAAACATGGTTTTTGTGTGTGCTCTACAAGGTTTAAAGTCTTTTATTGACGTAGTGAACCGGCCTGAGCCAGCCACCTTATAGCCTGCTCTCCCTTAAAGGCCCATATCTATCTATAGATGTATAGATAGATACTATAGTCGCTACTTTGATGATCAAATACTAGCACTTTTAATGAAGCTATGCTTATTAACAGAAAACGGCAGAGTTTATGAAAAATGTAATCAAATTAAAATTTAAGTCAGTAAATAGGAAAAATATATAAATAGATTTTTAAAATTAAATGTGAACCTGTATCTAAATTATTATAATGTATTTTAAATTCTACTCGATTTTTTAATCAATTAAGGATATATGCATATATTTTTGCAACATCAATAGAAGTGTTATCGTCAAAGTAACGTTATGGGCTGTATTTCCGCATAACCATGTAAGTCAAGGTACTTATATGTATTTTGATTAAATTATCACCTTTAGCCACGGCTTCGAGCAATTTGCAGAACTTGTGTGTGCAGTCGACGGGATCATTTGAACATTGATTCTTTTCTGTAATCCAAAATTCTTAATTTATTATATTCAACGGTTATTTAATATTTTTTTCTATTAAGTAATATGGTAAATGGGAGAGCGTTGGTGGTCTAATGGCTAGGGCCGCTGCCTCCCGTCCAGGAGACGCTGGTTCGACCCTTACCACGTACCAATGTGTTTTCGAAATTCGAACACACGAAAAAACATATGTACTCTTACGGTGAAGGAAAACATCGGCGGTGATGAAACCTGCACACTCCTGCGAAGAAATTCAAAGGTTGCGTGTGAAGTCAACCAACCCGCACGGCCGCACTGGGCCATGGTGGTCGACTAAGGCCTAATCGCCCTGATTAAGGGTAGGCTCGAGCCCCTCGGTGGGGACGTATATATGAGCTTTTGATGAAATATGGTAACTATATTTGCAATCTTGTGCTGTTCATCAATAAAATTATTCTTAATCATCACGTCATGACGTAAGCTCGTGTCATTCACGTGACCCAGCTGTCAGGAGACTGATGAGAAGTCTGATTTGAATGGACGGACGGCGCCACAGAGACAAATACAAAGAGGAGCTGCCCTAAGACGTTTTCTAAATGATAGCGGGGGTCGCTATTGGGAGGGGGTGCGGGGAGATGAAGCTCTGCAAGCAACTAGCGGTCAGTAGCAAAACTAGCTTTGCAGCTAAACACTTATGAACCGTACTTAGTTTTGCTATTACACACAAGATGGTTCTGTTCGTTACGCTGTATAATGTTGCCAGGCATAAAGTTATAAAGTTGCCAGAACGTCAGAATTTTGAAGACTTCCATTCATTTAAAGTATAGCCCAAATATTACTGACGCGCGTCGCCTCGCGCTTAGCGATCGTCTTTTGTTCCTCAGAGGTATAGCCAATCAGACATCTTCTAAGTAGATTCAGGCACGGCGCGTTTGTCCCACCAGAAATTCCTCTATTATTGACTTACGTTCAGTACGTTCGAGCTCTCTTTCTTTATCCCTGTCCCTGTAATCTTTGTCCCTGTTCCCTGTAAATATATAGGTACCTTTTGGACAAGGTCTGCTACCGCCCGTCATCGAAGGCGTGGGGCAGCAACGGCTTTGCGGACAACCTGGAAGAATATTATAATTTTTTTGTCATGATGTTGCTATGTTTAATATTATAAACACCAGCTAATAGATCAACGTGGTTTGCGAGGGGACCCAGCGAAGGAGTTTCTTATCATGCAGGGAAATCATATTTATCAGCATTTGATTGTTATGTTATGAGAAATTGAATATGACCATAAATTTTATTAACCCTACTGCTATGATGAATTTGACAGAAAGCGATTTGGTTACGATTACGGCAACCAAAAAGAATGTAAGTATTCATATTTTAGATTCTAAATCCGTCATTTAATGTTCCCTCCATATTATAAGAGTAGCAGCGACATTGGTTAAATTAGTCTTTCCAACCATTTACTTTACTTTTGACTATTGGCAGGTAACCGTAATAGTACATAACGATACAAGGATCGTAGGTGGCATATTACAAACGAGGTGACCGTAAACTGAAGACTGTAGGAATTAAAAAAAATTGTAATTAAATCACAGTTTACTGCCTTCGTAAGTTCAATTTTCGAACAAGGTGTATTGAAAACAAAATAATGCAATACTTCATGACCGTAGTTTTTTTTTTTACAATAGTGAAGCGACGCGTTTTTTAGTAGAGTTCGGATATCTCACTTCACTCCTACGAATAAGGAAGCTACACTCTCTAATAAAGTGATAATATTGTCGAAGATTATTTTAGTTGTTTCTTCCATATATATTTATATGTTAAGTTTTCAAATTATTTGGTTCAATTAATATATTGTCTTTTAATTTATATATACCTGAAGATTGATATTCTGAAATAACAAATACACATTACACTTAGCACTAAGACGTGCTAGGTATGTTTGTAAAATAATACAGATGTTAAGCAAAAATTTAATAACTATGTGTTAAATCGAATAGAATCTCTTCATAAAGAAAAAAAAACCTGCCCGTGGTCCACCAGGTGGACTAAAAGCGGACCTTGGGTTTGAAGCGAAATCGAATCAGTAACGCACTAGAACATCACTAAATCGACCTGTGAAAAGGCTAAATAAACGGTTGGAAGTAGGTTTTTCATCAGACCCTTACTACGTTTGTCAGACGCTTCATCAAAACCGCCTTTCGTCTAGTACGCTTTTATACACTCAACCACTATTTAACTTCGCACAAAAAGTATAAACATTTTTTTCTAAACTAATAATTGTAATCCCGGCCATCATTAGGGTATTTCTTTCATACTAATTATACCACCAACAACTGATTATCGTAAAACGGCCATAATTTAAATATTTTGCTATTTTCGCATTCCTTGCCTTACCAGATGATGATTTGTAACATTTTGGAGTCTCGCAGTATTTTTGCTTGCAACGTGGCGTAGCACATTTTGGTGGCGTTCGACATTTTGGTGGTGGCCGACATTTTGGCGGCGAACTACATTTCGTTGGTGTAGTACAGCATTTTGATGGCGTATAACATTTCGGTGATGTTGTACAACATTTTGAAGGTTTATGGCATTTCGTCGAACAACACGAAGGATTATGTCTTGGTGGCGTACAACAATTTAGTAGATGCCACCTTTTGCGCAGAGTGCCACGGCTAATCCGGCCAACTGGATGTAAAAAAAAAAAAACTATACATAGAACTTGTAAAAAAAAAAACCAAAGGCATGTTATGTCCAATAATAGAATAATGCGACGGACTATATATGTAATCACTTATAATAAATACCATTACTGAATTGATTTATAATATTGATCAGTCGATAACAAATTTCAACGGCATGCAATAACAAAGACTATAACTGTCGCAGGATCTAAGTGATGTAATGACATACTATGGAAATAAACAGTTTTCTGATTTGATTTGAAGATGAATGATGATGATCTAGAATAGAACTTACCATCTGGAGAGCTACGTTTGTCAAGCAGTAGTGGTGCGTTAGATGACCCCCCACATTGCAAGCTTTGCGCTTTAGTCTCTGGTTCAATGACACGTCTTGAACAGCGTGGTGTGGGATGTCTTGATAGGTTTGTTAAGGGGTCATGCAAGGAATCACGCCGTGAAGTACACTTAGAACACTGTCTGGAAGGCTTATTCGTAAATGGAGCCAACGGTGATCGAGGATTTGTAATATGTGGACCGCAAAGATTTGCAGATTCCTCACTAGAAAGTCTAATATACAGCTCGGGAGTTAAAGCTGTAACTGAAATGTTCAATTTAAATAAAATCAAATTGCAGGAGAGTAATTATTCTAATATCATAAAGTTAGATACATCCAACTACAACTTATAAGGAGTGAGCACGATAAAACCTAACGTGCTTTCACGGAATTAGTGGTTCCTTAACATTTATTGCAGTATCGTTTTACCTTTGGTCTCCTGTTGCATTATAGTATACGATGGTGTCTTCACATCATAAAATGAATTTTTGCTTTGTACTTTTAGTGTTATGGTTGTTGTGGCATCATCTTTTACAGCGTCGTTGAATTTTGCAGCATCTGAATCACTAAGTTTGTTACTTTCGACAATATCGTGACATACACCATGTAGTTCATTTATATTTTGCCCTGTGCCTTCCAGAGGATTATTCTGTGACTTTGATTTACTAAGCTTTTTCATAGATTTCTTAAAACGTATTTTCACTTTGCCTATATGAAAACCTAAAATACTTTTTTGTTTTGATTTTTTATCTTTGGACACTTTTATTTCATGATCTTCTTGATGTAATATGTCACCTCTTTCATTAACTACGCGCGTTACTACTAAAGGTACACTCTTTTCTTTAGGATTGTGTTTGCTATTGATTTTTTTATTTTCTTTTATTTTGTACTTATTTTTTTTGTTTCCTTTTTTATTTAGTTCTTCTTTTTTATCAAAGTTTTCAATTATAGTATTGTCAGTGTCTTCTGGAAGATGGTTAATAACATTGAATGTATCTAAAAATAAAAATGTTTGGTTTCAAAAATCATTACTGTACCAACGCAACTGAGTTCAAAATAATAATAAGTAAAAGGCTCATTATATGTATAACCATACCAGCAAACATTTTCTTCGGTGATATGCCAGGAAACAAATCTTTTGGTTCAGCAGTCGAAAAGCAAGGATCATCCGAAGATGTAAATGTGTATTCAGAAGAAACGTCGGACATAAACCTCTGTGGTAAGATTTCGGTAACAGTTTTAGCTATGTCTTGTATATTCGATCGACTTTTCGGATGTTCATTTAGCACGTCTTGATCGGTAGGCTCAGACAGTTTCATCATCATTGCTTCGTTCCGGGAACAAGTGTTAGTTCAGGATATACCTACAACTGGATTGGCTGCAATATAATTTTTTAATAATATTATGATAGCCGAATTTACAAAAAATATGGTCATATCAGAAGCGCATACGTCTTTTGAATACGATGACGATGATGGTCATAAACTCACTACAAAAAATACTGTTAATATTTTTGTGTGTAATTTGTAAACAACTAGTTCGTTTTTACCCACGACGGACGGAACGGAACGGAGGCGGTATATGCGTTTGGGGTAAGAGGTTGTTTGTTTGTTTGTTTGTTTGTTTGTTTGTTTGTTTGTTTGTTTGTTACCTTCTATCTCGAAAACCACTGGACCAATTTAGTTCCGGTTTTTTGCATTGAAAAGGTATCACTTCAACTTAGGATCTTAGATATGTTTTATGTAGGTAGACCATCAGGGAGCGCTGCAGCAGCCTGATAAGTTGGCAACACAGGAGTTATCAAAAACTACCGAATCGATTTCGATGCAGTTTTTTGCATTCAAAAGGCTTCATATTGGAGCTGGTTGTTAGACATGCTTTGGGGCGGTAGACCACCAGGGAGCCCTGCAGCAGCCACATAAGTTGGTACTACAGGAGTTCTCAAAAAGTACTGAATCGATTTCGATGCGGTTTTTTGCATTCAAAAGGCTTCATTTTGGAGCAGGTTCTTAGATACGTTTTATGGAGGTAGACCACCAGGGAGCCCTGCAGCAGCCAGATAAGTTGGTACTTCAGGAGTTCTCAAAGAGTACTGAATCGATTTCGATGCGGTTTTTTGCATTCAAAAGGCTTCATTTTGGAGCAGGTTCTTAGATACGTTTTATGGAGGTAGACCACCAGGGAGCCCTGCAGCAGCCAGATAAGTTGGTACTACAGGAGTTCTCAAAGAGTACTGAATCGATTTCGATGCGGTTTTTTGCATTCAAAAGGCTTCATTTTGGAGCAGGTTCTTAGATACGTTTTATGGAGGTAGACCATCAGGGAGCCCTGCAGCAGCCAGATAAGTTGGAGCCCTGCAGCAGCCAGGTAAGAATAAAAAGGATTAAATAACATTTTTGGAAATCCCCCGATCAGAGTCAAATAAGATAAGAAATATAAAATAAAGAAATCTATAAAAAGAGTGATTTCTCACGAAATCCGCCACACAAACAACGAATTATGACCTTTCTTAGTCCTTACGTTTACGTACCTACTTACCTTTTGCTTTCTCGTAGAGATAGACACAGCAATAATATTTATTAATTTAGGTACTATTACATACTCATCTATCTAATAATATGATACAAATCCAATAAAACACGTCGGGGGCTGCCATCATCGCTCTCTTTGTTCGAAATTTCAGTTTAAATATTATAACTACTTATTTATATTACTCAAAAACTAAATATTTATTTATATTACTCAAAAACTAAATATAATGTAGATTCTGAATAAGTAAAACTCACGGTATTTATATAAAATTTATTAATGTCAGAGCAGGGAATGGCAGACCTCGACGTGTTTTATTGGATTTGTATCATATTACTAGATAGATGAGTATGTAATAGTACCTAAATTAATAAATATTATTGCTGTGTCTATCTCTACGAGAAAGCAAAAGGTAAGTAGGTACGTAAACGTAAGGACTAAGAAAGGTCATAATTCGTTGTTTGTGTGGCGGATTTCGTGAGAAATCACTCTTTTTATAGATTTCTTTATTTTATATTTCTTATCTTATTTGACTCTGATCGGGGGATTTCCAAAAATGTTATTTAATCCTTTTTATTCTAATATATTTTAACATACGGCGTGGGCTTTTTAAATTTTAAATTTTGTTTTTTTTACAATTAGTATTCAAAAAAACAACAACAAGTGTAGTAAATCGTTAAATCTTAAAATATATCCGTTGCTCAAATTTTACTAAATAAAATATTGTCAATTACAAAATTAATGCTTATTATATATCGAAAAAGCCTCCGAGAATATAAGTGCTTGTATGGCATTTTTATTCACGCTAGTCCAGCTTATCCTGTAAATTCTCTGTTATCTGTCTTTCAATGTAACAACAATCTTTGTCAATCCTCCAATATTTTTGTTAATATTGTCCAGCAGAACAAACAAAGTGCTAATTCTGTATATTATTTTTCCAAGGTCACTTATAAATCTACG
Organism: Carpatolechia fugitivella; assembly: GCA_951230895.1. NCBI lineage: Eukaryota > Metazoa > Arthropoda > Insecta > Lepidoptera > Gelechiidae > Carpatolechia > Carpatolechia fugitivella. The sequence goes on along the minus strand of OX579645.1, from coordinate 33,762,456 downwards.
TAGCCAACCCGACATCTTTTTACGGTCTGAGTTTTGCCTCTTATATCTTCGCCATCCTTTCATAAAGTATTTTCAAGTGAAGTTACACAGCCAACATATATATATATTTTCAATACAATTTGCTCGAAAATTGAACTTACGACGGCGGCGGTAAACTGTACGGTAGGTAATACCATTTACTGAACAAATGTTTTTTTATTTCTACATAACAGAAATATTTTCAGCCAGGATTACATTTGAATGTCAAAAAATAAATTGAATCGATTCTTACGAAGAAAAAAGCATTTTTATCAGCCAGTATCATTTTCAATAATAAAATAAAATTTGCTTGGTTTTAACAAAGAATCGATTAATGATAATCGAATGTCGTAGAATCTGAATGTTCGCGAGTGCCGTTTTTTCAATAATTATACTTTTAGAAAGGAAAGCAACTTTTAGTAGGAGATTGGCGCAAATTTTGTAGAATTTGCATTGTTTGTTGCGTTACGTTTTCTCACAAGTGTATTGAAAAACGTTGTAGAACACACGGGGTCTTAGGTTTTATAACAAACTCTTGACATTATAAACCCTCGCCTGCCCTACGATCCTTGTATCGTAATATACATTCATCAACGGCGCTTAAGCTCCACTATGACTACCTATATTCTATACATAAAATGTTGTTTATCAGGAATATATAGAGCTATCAATGATGACTGTAAAAAATAATTTTAACAAAAAAATAGAAACCTCCTTCAAATTACCTTATATGGTTATCTCCACTAAAAAGTAACAAATAAAATAACATTCCAGATGGAACATGAAAAAAAATATTGCCAATATCCACAATTAAGTAGATAGGTAGTGTATTAAGTAAATATTTAGAATTTTGTACTTCCTTTTGGAGTCGGTGCCAGCCAAAAAATCGTTGTCTCTATGATTCTACATTTAATTTATACTACAATGTGATTTTTAAGGCAAATGATGTTTTTAGGGTTCCGTAGTAAAAAAGGTACCCTTATAGTTTCGGTCTGTCCGTCTGTCTGTCTGTCTGTCCGCGGCTTAGCTCAGAGACTCTTAATACCAGAAGGCTGTAATTTGGCATGGATATACATATGAATCATGCCGAAAAGCTGAAGAATAAAATCTTAAAAAATATTTTTTTGCGTTCCTCTGGTACACGTCAAGAGGGGGTTATTTTTTTTCACAATTACCTTATAGTGTGATATATCGTTGGATAGGTCTTTTAAAAACAATGGGGGTTTACTAAGACCATTTTTCGATGCTAGTGTAAGTTTTAGAAATATTCCGTGTGTTTATTTTTGTTACAGTCAAGTTTTTCCCCCCTCTACCAGCGAAACCGTTGTATATAGAAACGTGAAAAAAATCATGGTAGTAGTGTATGATAAATTTAAGAGGAAAACTATGAACATCAAGTAGGCTTTACAGGTTATCGAATAATAGACCAACTTATAAAAAGTACTAAATAACAACTTATAACAAGTAAGAAATTTGGTACTACAAATATAATAGAAAAATATTTTGATGAATATTAGAAGATTGTAATTTGGCATGGACATACTTCCTCTGGTACACGTGAAGTGGGGGTTATTTTTTAAATTCACGATTACCTTATGGTGTGAGGTATCGTTGGATAGGGTTTAAAAAAATTATGGGGGTTTGCTGAAACCATTTTTCGATGCTAGTTTACGTTTCAAAAATATTTTAAGTGCTTATTTTTGTTAGAGTTCCCCCCCCCCCCCCCTACCAGCGAAACCGTTGTATTTGGAAATGTGAAAAAATTCACGGTAGTAATGTATATGATGAATTTAAAAGGAAAACTATCAACATAGGCTAGTAGGCTTTACAGGTTAACGAATAATATATCAACTTATGAAATGTACTTGTACTAGTAAGAAATTCGGTACAAATATCATAAAAAAATACTTTGATAATGTTTAAACTGTCTATGTAGTAAATTTAAGTATTAGGCAACTACGGAACCCTACACTTTGCGTAGTCCGACACGTGATTGGCCAGTTTTTTTAATTATTTTATGTACCCTTTTTCCTTAGATTTACAACCAGATTGTAATCACTAGAACCAGACGTGGTTCATCTGAAAACCGCATTAGGGATTCATAATAAAATATATCAAGCTGCTTTTGTAATCACTACCTCAGTTCAGAACACAAAACGAGGTAGCATTTAAAGTATCGAAACGCCGCGCCAAGTGCCGTAATTGTTACTGCATCTCAGATGAATGGGGGATCTGAGTAGCGGGAGCATTTCCATATACGCAGTGCCGTACAAAATAATATTTATTTGTAAATGCGACCCTATCGTTAAAGTTATCAAAACTAGAAATCGGATAATTAAACCTAATGAAAAAAAAAATATATATAACTTCAACAACTTCATCATCATCATCATCATCGGCGCTAATGATTTTTTTTATTTAGATAATCTTTTATTCTCTAACAAGGAAAGGCACCCCAGCACTGTCCGGCTCCGAATCCAATTTGTTTTACTTTGCTTGATATAGTGTCGTGGCCATATCGTAGAACTGACCACATCGTGAAATTGTCGATCATTTCATGAAATGTATGTGCCGTGCCACCAACAAAACAAGCGCCAAGCGGTCAGTTAACTTCTAACAATATACATACCCACACCCATAATTTATTTTCCTTAAAGTAAAATTTACCTAGCTAACACTAAATATAGCTACTTTTCCTTGTAAGTTTATTTATAGATAGGTAGGTAGGTAGGCGGTAGGTTGGTATTTTATATCCTTCTAGGCCTAAAAAATTCAGTACAATGATACACGTAAGAACACATACCTATGTCGCCAGTTTGGTTTCAAGATGTAGGTACAGGACTAGGCGATAAATATTGTACATCGGGTGTTCGGTTTTTTAGAGCGTCTCTCTTGCTTGCACGTTGCACTAACAGTACACTCTCTTTCCAATGGCCGATTTATATCATAAAATAACATCCAGTTATAGAATTCTTGCCGTTGTGAAAATGCATCATAGTAAAGCGTCGGATTGATGTTAAAATGTTTGTACTATTTGTTCATATTCAATATGGTGGGTGCCGTGTTGCATCCATTTTTAAATTGGCATTATTTTGGTTTAAATTTCTTCAAATTTACTTTTTCTCTATAATACTACTTGAATGAGACGAAATTGCACTGTTACTGCTTAAGGAAGTTATACTCATAGGGCCTATTTCACTGATGTATGAACAAGACGAACATAATGACGATGATCCTGACAATATTATAACGAATGAGTCGTGGCTAACAGAGAAGCTTGCATGAGATACTTGAGAAGCTGACTTCGATGTACCATGCAATTCGCGCTTATGATTAATCTTATCATGGCGCGAACCATCGCACATGTAATAGGAAGGATCATCGGCCTCATCATCCGTACGTAAGATGTTTTCAGGAAATTTTACATTATCTTCGTCGTAGGTTTTTTTATCATAATATATGTGGTTACAACCGAAATATATTTCAGATCCGTGAATATCTGAGAAACTGTTTACTAATAAGTTAGATTCAATTGAGTCGTCAGTGCTTAGTGTTATAGAAAATATAGAAATTTGGCTAGGGAAAATCGAGGCAGCTGAGCTATTCGGTTCTAGAGTAAGTTCGGTTCTAGAGTTATGATCTGGTTTTGCTAAAGAAGGAATACAGGAAGATGGTCCCAACATTCGTCCAACAGTAACTTTAATGCCTTCATTATCGACAAATACTCCTCCCTTAACGCCGGGAATACATTCATCGGGACAAGGACAGAAGGACGAAATATCTGGAGAAGTGACTCTTATTTTGATGTAACTATGCTTGAATTTTATTTTCTTTTTGTCACACCCACAAGCTCGGTCACACTTTGTAGTTTTTTCGATTTCTTTTATTTCCTCTGTAATACCAGCTGGCAAAGGTTTTGCCCCCACGCCTACAGAAATTTTCTTTGGTACTATAGTTTTTCTAACTTTTTCTATTAAAGCCTTTTCAGAAGGAGTTCGACCCTCGGGTAAAGTTACACCTGCTTCAGCCATTTTCGTTAATGCTTGCTCTTTTTTCGAAGGAGTTTTTCCCTCCAAAGGAGTAATTACACCAGCAGCATATGACTTTGCCAGCCTAACCCTTTCTGAAGGAGTCTTTGGCTCGGGAGGTAGACCCATTTCGGTTCTGATTTTTTCTATAAGTTTTTTTTCTGACGGTGTTTTCCCTTCTGGTAATGGAATACCTGACTTAGCTAATCCTCTAAGTATTTTTTCTTTTTGTTCCGGAGTTTTCCCCTCCAGTGGTGTTAATAATCCTTCAGCTTTTGCTTTACGTAATTTTTCTGATGGCACTTTGAACACTGGTGCTGCAGCAACAGCTTTTTTAACTTTATCAATTAATGCTTTTTCAGATGGAGTACGTGCCTCTGGCAAGGGGATACCTGCTTCAGCCATTCTTTTAAGCGCTTGTTCTTTCTGAGGAGGAGTTTTACCTTCAAGAGGTGTAATAATCCCATCATTAACAAGTTTATCATATTTTGCTCTTTCTTCTGGTGTTTTGGGTTCAGGTGGAAGTCCTACATCAAACCTAACTTTTGATATTAATTTCTTCTCTGATGGTGTTAAACCAGCTGGTAATGGTATACCAAGTTTAGCTAAACCTTGTAGTATTCTTTTTTTTTCCTCAGGTGTCTTTCCTGCTAATGGCGTCAAAAGTCCTTCGGCCTTTGCTTTTCGTAGTTTTTCAGATGGTACGCCTGGAGGAGGCACATAGGGAAAAAATTTTTTAACTTTTGCTATTAAGGCTTTTTCGGACGGAGTACGTCCTTCAGGCAAGGTAACACCTGCTGCAGCCATCCTTTTAAGTGCTTGTTCTTTTTTAGATGGAGTTTTACCCTCTAAGGGAGTAATAACACCAGCAGCATAGGATTTTGCTACTCTTGCCTTTTCTGATGGAGTCTTTGGTTCAGGAGGAAGACCCATTTCTTTTCTAATTTTATCAATCAACTTTTTCTGTGACTCGGTTTTGCCTTCTGGTAAAGGGACACCAGCTTTCGCAAGGCCTCGTAATATTTTCTCCTGCTGTGAAGGTGTCTTTCCGTCTAAAGGAGTCATTAGCCCTTCTGCTTTAGCCTTACGCAACTTTTCCGAAAGAACCCCTGGTGGCGCAGCTGCAGCTATCGTTTTTCTTACTTTTTCTATTAAGGCTTTTTCAGATGGAGTACGTCCTTCAGGAAGTTGTACACCTGCTTCAGCCATCTTTACCAAGGCTTGTTCTTTTTTCGATGCAGTTTTACCTTCAAGTGGTGTAATAACTCCTGCAGCATAAGATTTTGCTAACTTAGCTTTCTCTGAAGGTGTTTTAGGTTCTGGGGGTAGACCCATTTCTTTTCTAACTTTATCGATTAATTTTTTTTGGGACTCTGTGTTTCCTTCTGGTAACGGAATACCGGCTTTCGCAAGGCCTCGTAAAATTTTCTCCTGCTGTGAAGGTGTCTTTCCGTCTAAAGGAGTCATTAGTCCTTCAGCTTTAGCTTTACGCAACTTTTCCGGAGAAACCCCTGGTGGCGCAGCTGCAGCTATCGTTTTTCTCACTTTTTCTATTAAGGCTTTTTCGGATGGAGTTCGTCCTTCAGGAAGTTGTACACCAGCTTCAGCCATCTTTACCAGGGCTTGTTCTTTTTTCGATGCAGTTTTACCTTCAAGTGGTGTAATAACACCTGCAGCATAAGATTTTGCTAACTTAGCTTTCTCTGAAGGTGTTTTAGGTTCTGGGGGTAGACCCATTTCTTTTCTCACTTTATCGATTAATTTTTTTTGGGACTCTGTGTTTCCTTCTGGTAACGGAATACCGGCTTTCGCAAGGCCTCGCAAAATTTTCTCCTGCTGTGAGCGTGTCTTTCCGTCTAAAGGAGTCATTAGCCCTTCAGCTTTAGCCTTACGCAACTTTTCTGGAGGTACACCTGGTGGCGCAGCAGCAGCTATCGTTTTTCTCACTTTTTCTACTAAGGCTTTTTCGGATGGAGTACGTCCTTCAGGTAAGGTAATACCTGCTTCAGCCATCTTTTGAAGTGCTTGTTCTTTTTTGGATGGAGTTTTACCCTCTAAAGGAGTAATAACACCAGCAGCATAAGATTTTGCTACTCTCGCCTTTTCTGATGGAGTCTTTGGTTCAGGAGGAAGACCCATTTCTTTTCTAACTTTTTCAATCAATTTTTTCTGTGACTCGGTTTTGCCTTCTGGTAAAGGGATACCAGCTTTCGCGAGGCCTCGTAATATTTTCTCCTGTTGTGAAGGTGTCTTTCCGTCTAAAGGAGTCATTAGCCCTTCAGCTTTAGCCTTACGCAACTTTTCCGAAGGAACCCCTGGTGGCGCAGCTGCAGCTATCGTTTTTCTTACTTTTTCTATCAAGGCTTTTTCGGAAGGAGTTCGTCCTTCAGGAAGTTGTACCCCTGCTTCAGCCATCCTTACCAGTGCTTGTTCTTTTTTTGATGCAGTTTTGCCTTCAAGCGGCGTAATGACTCCTGCAGCATAAGATTTGGCTAACTTAGCTTTCTCAGAAGGTGTTTTTGGTTCTGGGGGTAGACCCATTTCTTTTCTTACTTTATCAATTAATTTTTTTTGTGACTCTGTTTTTCCTTCTGGTAAAGGAACCCCTGCTTTTGCAAGTCCACGCAATATTTTTTCCTGTTGCGATGGTGTTTTTCCATCTAAAGGAGTCATTAGTCCTTCTGCTTTAGCTCTACGTAACTTTTCTGAAGCAGCGATAGTTTTTCTTACTTTATCTATTAATGCCTTCTCAGAAGGAGTTCGTCCTTCTGGCAACGGTACTCCCGCTGCGGCCATCTTTTCTAATGCTCTTTGCTTTTCCGATGGAGTTTTGCCTTCTAGCGGTGTGACAACTCCAGCAGCATAGGATTTTGCCATTCTTACTTTTTCTGATGGTGTTTTAGGTTCTGGTGGAAGACCCATGTCTTTTCGAACCTTCTCTATCAATTTTTTTTGTGACGGAGTTTTTCCTTCTGGCAAAGGGATGCCGGATTTTGCAAGCCCACGTAGTATTCTTTCTTGTTCTGATGGTGTTTTTCCATCTAACGGAGTAAGTAATCCCTCAGCTTTTGCAATTTTTAACTTCTCTGCAATAGCTTTTGGAATTTCAACTCTTTCTTCCTCTGGCGTAAGTAAATCACATATGCATTCATCAACTGGACCTTTTCCTTCCTTGACATTTTTTCCAGTAGCTTCATCTAATTTTTGTCTTTCTTCTGAGGTTAAAGCTGGACGTCCCTTTTTCATTGGTGGCGCAGCCAGAGTTTTTCGAACTTTTTCGATAAGTTCCTTTTCAGATGGAGTTCGTCCTTCTGGTAAGGGTACTCCTGCTTCAGCCATCTTCATTAATGCCTTCTCTTTTTGAGATGGAGTTTTACCTTCTAGTGGTGTTATTTTACCAGTCGCATATAATTTGGCCAGTCTGGCTTTCTCTGAAGGAGTTTTGGGTTCTGGAGGTAGACCCATTTCAGTTCTTACTTTTTGAATCAACTTTTTTTGTGATTCAGTTTTTCCTTCAGGCAAGGGTATACCAGCATTTGCAAGACCTCGTAGAATTTTTTCTTGTTGTGACGGTGTCTTACCGTCTAAAGGTGTCATGAGCCCTGCAGCTTCAGCTTTGCGTAACTTCTCTGAAGGAATTGGTGGTAGTGGAGCAATTGTCTTTCTAACTTTCTCTATTAATGCTTTTTCAGATGGAGTTCTTCCTTCTGGTAAAGGAACACCTGCTTCTGCCATCTTTGTCAATGCTCTTTCTTTTTGAGATGGAGTCTTGCCTTCTAGTGGTGTTATAACACCTGCAGCATAAGACTTTGCCATTCTGGCCCTCTCTGATGGAGTTTTTGGTTCTGGTGGTAAACCCATTTCAGTTCTTACTTTACCGATAATTTTTTTCTGTGATTCAGTTTTTCCTTCTGGTAGTGGAATACCGGCTTTTGCAAGTCCTCGTAAAATTTTCTCTTGCTGTGACGGTGTTTTTCCTTCTAATGGAGTAATTAGTCCTTCAGCTCTAGCTTTGCGCACTTTCTCTAAAGGTACACCTGGTGGTGGCGGAACAACTGTCTTCCTGACTTTTTCTATTAATGCTTTTTCAGACGAAGTTCTTCCTTCTGGTAAAGGCACACCTGCTTCAGCCATCTTTGTTAATGCCTTTTCTTTTTGAGATGGAGTTTTGCCTTCTAAGGGTGTTATAACACCGGCAGCGTAAGACTTGGCCATTCTGGCTCTTTCTGATGGAGTTTTTGGTTCTGGGGGTAGACCCATTTCGGTTCTGATTTTTTTAATTAGCTTTTTTTGTGAATCGGTTTTTCCTTCTGGTAATGGAACACCAGCTTTTACGAGACCACGCAGAATTTTTTCTTGTTGAGATGGTGTTTTTCCATCAAGAGGAGTTATTAGTCCTTCAGCTTTAGCTTTACGGATTTTTTCCGATATGTGTGGTGGGGCTGCAGCTATAGTTTTTCTTACTTTTTCTATTAATGCTTTTTCAGATGGAGTTCTTCCTTCTGGTAAAGGAACACCCGCTTCTGCCATCTTTGTTAATGCTTTTTCTTTTTGAGATGGAGTTTTGCCTTCTAGTGGTGTTATAACACCGGCAGCATAAGATTTTGCCATTAAGGCTCTTTCTGATGGAGTTTTTGGTTCTGGAGGTAAACCCATTTCTGTTCTTACTTTTGTAATCAGTTTTTTTTGTGACTCGGTTTTTCCTTCTGGCAATGGAACGCCAGCTTTTGCGAGGCCACGCAGAATTTTTTCTTGTTGTGATGGTGTTTTTCCATCAAGAGGAGTCATTAGTCCCTTAGCTTTAGCTTTACGGATTTTCTCTGATATGTGTGGTGGTAGTGGAGCTATAGTTTTTCTTACTTTTTCTATTAATGCTTTTTCAGATGGAGTTCTTCCTTCTGGTAAAGGAACACCCGCTTCTGCCATCTTTGTTAATGCTTTTTCTTTTTGAGATGGAGTTTTGCCTTCTAGTGGTGTTATAACACCGGCAGCATAAGACTTTGCCATTAAGGCTCTTTCTGATGGAGTTTCTGGTTCTGGAGGTAAACCCATTTCTGTTCTTACTTTTGTAATCAGTTTTTTTTGTGACTCGGTTTTTCCTTCTGGCAATGGAACGCCAGCTTTTGCGAGGCCACGCAGAATTTTTTCTTGTTGTGATGGTGTTTTTCCATCAAGAGGAGTCATTAGTCCCTTAGCTTTAGCTTTACGGATTTTCTCTGATATGTGTGGTGGTAGTGGAGCTATAGTTTTTCTTACTTTTTCTATTAATGCTTTTTCAGATGGAGTTCTTCCTTCTGGTAAAGGAACACCCGCTTCTGCCATCTTTGTTAATGCTTTTTCTTTTTGAGATGGAGTTTTGCCTTCTAGTGGTGTTATAACACCGGCAGCATAAGACTTTGCCATTAAGGCTCTTTCTGATGGAGTTTCTGGTTCTGGAGGTAAACCCATTTCTGTTCTTACTTTTGTAATCAGTTTTTTTTGTGACTCGGTTTTTCCTTCTGGCAATGGAACGCCAGCTTTTGCGAGGCCACGCAGAATTTTTTCTTGTTGTGATGGTGTTTTTCCATCAAGAGGAGTCATTAGTCCCTTAGCTTTAGCTTTACGGATTTTCTCTGATATGTGTGGTGGTAGTGGAGCTATAGTTTTTCTTACTTTTTCTATTAATGCTTTTTCAGATGGAGTTCTTCCTTCTGGTAAAGGAACACCTGCTTCTGCCATTTTTGTCAATGCTCTTTCTTTTTGAGATGGAGTCTTGCCTTCTAGTGGTGTTATAACACCGGCAGCATAAGACTTTGCCATTAAGGCTCTTTCTGATGGAGTTTTTGGTTCTGGAGGTAAACCCATTTCTGTTCTAACTTTTGCAATCAGTTTTTTTTGTGACTCGGTTTTTCCTTCTGGCAATGGAACGCCAGCTTTTGCGAGACCTCGCAGAATATTTTCTTGCTGCGATTGTGTCTTACCATCCAAAGGAGTCAGAAGTCCTTCAGCTTTTGCCTTTTTTATCTTTTCCTCGATCGTTTTTGGTGGTTCGGCTATCGGCGGTAGCTCACCAGGAATAAATCTTTCTTCTTCAGGTGTTAGTAGGTCACAGATACATTCATCAGCTGGACCTTTGCCTTCTTTTATATTCTTTGCTGTTTCTTTTTCTAATTTTCGTCTTGCTTGTAGCTCCAAAGCTTCCCTTCTTTTTTTCTTTCTCTCTTGAACGATTTTTGCTGCTTTTTGTATCAATTCTTTTTCAGACGGTGTTCTGCCCTCTGGTAAAGGAACTCCTGCTTCAGCCATTTTTACTAGTGCTCGCTCTTTTTGCGAAGGGGTCTTACCCTCAAGAGGTGTTACTAATCCAGCTGCATAGGATTTTGCTAATTTAGCCTTTTCTGAGGGCGTTTTGGGTGACGGTGGAAGACCAAGTTCTTTTCTTATTGCTTCAATCATATTTTTTTCAGATGTTGTTTTACCCTCTGGTAATGGAACTCCGAGTTTCGCTAGACCTCTCACAATTCTTTCTTTTTCTTCAGGAGACTTTCCATCTAAAGGCGTAAGAAGACCTTCAGCCTTTGCTTGACGTATTTTGTCGGATGTTGTTTTTGGTTTATATGGAATTCCTGCAGCTACTGTCTTTCTTACTTTATCTATTAAAGCCTTTTCAGAAGGCGTTCGACCCTCAGGTAAAGGAACGCCAGCCTCTGCCATTTTCAAAAGTGCTCGCTCTTTTTGCGATGGCGTTTTTCCTTCAAGGGGTGTTACTAAACCAAGTGCGTAAGACTTAGCTAATTTTGCTCGTTCCGATGGTGTTTGAGGCTCTGGAGGTAAACCCATATCTTTTCTTACTTTTTCTATAATTCGTTTCTCGGAATCCGTTTTTCCTTCTAACAATGGTAAACCATTTTTTGCTAAACCTCTTAATATTCTTTCTTTCTCTTCTGGTGATTTTCCCTCCAGAGGGGTAAGAAATCCTTCTTCTTTTGCTTTTCGTAATTTTTCTGATGGTGTTTTTGGTTTCCAAGCAATTGTCTTTCGTACTTTTTCTACCAATGCTTTCTCGGAAGGAGTCCGTCCCTCGGGCAAAGGAACACCTGCTTCAGCCATCTTTACTAACGCTTGCTCCTTCTTTGAAGGAGTTTTTCCTTCTAGTGGTGTAATTACACCAGCGGCATACGATTTTGCTAGCCTTGCCCTTTCCGCAGGAGTTTTAGGCTCTGGAGGTAGACCCATTTCTTTTCTTACTTTATCAATTAACCTTTTCTGTGACGCTGTATTTCCTTCCGGCAAAGGAATGCCAGCTTTTGCAAGGCCTCTCAGAATTTTCTCTTGTTGAGACGGTGTTTTTCCATCCAATGGGGTCATCAACCCTTCAGCTGCAGCTTTGCGTAACTTTTCTGGAGGTATGCCTGGTGGGGCTGCAGCTATTGTTTTTCTGACTTTGTCTATCAATGCTTTTTCCGATGGAGTTCTTCCTTCAGGAAGTTGCACACCTGCTTCAGCCATCTTTATAAGCGCTTGTTCTTTTTTAGATGCGGTCTTACCTTCTAGTGGTGTGATGACACCAGCGGCATACGATTTTGCTTGCCTTGCCCTTTCTGAAGGAGTTTTAGGCTCTGGAGGTAGCCCCATTTCTTTTCTTACTTTATCAATTAACTTTTTCTGTGACGCTGTATTTCCTTCCGGCAAAGGAATGCCAGCTTTTGCAAGGCCTCTCAGAATTTTTTCTTGTTGTGCCGGTGTTTTACCATCCAATGGGGTCATCAACCCTTCAGCTTCAGCTTTACGTAACTTTTCAGGTGGTATTGTTGGTAGTGGAGCAATTGTCTTTCTGACTTTTTCTATCAATGCTTTTTCCGATGGAGTTCTTCCTTCTGGCAGTGGTACACCTGCTTCAGCCATTCTTGTTAAAGCTCGTTCCTTTTTTGACGGAGTTTTGCCTTCTAATGGTGTGATTACACCAGCTGCATATGATTTAGCCATTCTGGCTCTCTCTGAAGGAGTTTTAGGCTCTGGAGGTAGACCCATTTCTTTTCTTACTTTATCAATTAACCTTTTCTGTGACGCTGTCTTTCCTTCCGGCAAAGGAATGCCAGCTTTTGCAAGGCCTCTCAGAATTTTCTCTTGTTGAGACGGTGTTTTTCCATCCAATGGGGTCATCAACCCTTCAGCTGCAGCTTTGCGTAACTTTTCTGGAGGTATGCCCGGTGGGGCTGCAGCTATTGTTTTTCTGACTTTGTCTATCAATGCTTTTTCCGATGGAGTTCTTCCTTCAGGAAGTTGCACACCTGCTTCAGCCATCTTTATAAGCGCTTGTTCTTTTTTAGATGCGGTCTTACCTTCTAGTGGTGTGATGACACCAGCGGCATACGATTTTGCTTGCCTTGCCCTTTCCGAAGGAGTTTTAGGCTCTGGAGGTAGACCCATTTCTTTTCTCACTTTATCAATTAACTTTTTTTGTGAAGCTGTCTTTCCTTCCGGCAAAGGAATGCCAGCTTTTGCAAGGCCTCTCAGAATTTTTTCTTGTTGTGCCGGTGTTTTACCATCCAATGGGGTCATCAACCCTTCAGCTTCAGCTTTGCGTAACTTTTCAGGTGGTATTGTTGGTAGTGGAGCAATTGTCTTTCTGACTTTTTCTATCAATGCTTTTTCCGATGGAGTTCTTCCTTCTGGCAGTGGTACACCTGCTTCAGCCATTCTTGTTAAAGCTCGTTCCTTTTTTGACGGAGTTTTGCCTTCTAATGGTGTGATTACACCAGCTGCATATGATTTAGCCATTCTGGCTCTCTCTGAAGGAGTTTTAGGCTCTGGAGGTAGACCCATTTCTTTTCTTACTTTATCAATTAACCTTTTCTGTGACGCTGTCTTTCCTTCCGGCAAAGGAATGCCAGCTTTTGCAAGGCCTCTCAGAATTTTCTCTTGTTGAGACGGTGTTTTTCCATCCAATGGGGTCATCAACCCTTCAGCTGCAGCTTTGCGTAACTTTTCTGGAGGTATGCCCGGTGGGGCTGCAGCTATTGTTTTTCTGACTTTGTCTATCAATGCTTTTTCCGATGGAGTTCTTCCTTCAGGAAGTTGCACACCTGCTTCAGCCATCTTTATAAGCGCTTGTTCTTTTTTAGATGCGGTCTTACCTTCTAGTGGTGTGATGACACCAGCGGCATACGATTTTGCTTGCCTTGCCCTTTCCGAAGGAGTTTTAGGCTCTGGAGGTAGACCCATTTCTTTTCTCACTTTATCAATTAACTTTTTTTGTGAAGCTGTCTTTCCTTCCGGCAAAGGAATGCCAGCTTTTGCAAGGCCTCTCAGTATTTTTTCTTGTTGTGCCGGTGTTTTACCATCCAATGGGGTCATCAACCCTTCAGCTTCAGCTTTGCGTAACTTTTCAGGTGGTATTGTTGGTAGTGGAGCAATTGTCTTTCTGACTTTTTCTATCAATGCTTTTTCCGATGGAGTTCTTCCTTCTGGCAGTGGTACACCTGCTTCAGCCATTCTTGTTAAAGCTCGTTCCTTTTTTGACGGAGTTTTGCCTTCTAATGGTGTGATTACACCAGCTGCATATGATTTAGCCATTCTGGCTCTCTCTGAAGGAGTTTTAGGCTCTGGAGGTAGACCCATTTCTTTTCTTACTTTATCAATTAACCTTTTCTGTGACGCTGTCTTTCCTTCCGGCAAAGGAATGCCAGCTTTTGCAAGGCCTCTCAGAATTTTCTCTTGTTGAGACGGTGTTTTTCCATCTAATGGGGTCATCAACCCTTCAGCCGCAGCTTTGCGTAACTTTTCTGGAGGTATGCCCGGTGGGGCTGCAGCTATTGTTTTTCTGACTTTTTCTATCAATGCCTTCTCAGAAGGGGTGCGTCCTTCTGGCAGTGGTACACCTGCTTCAGCCATTCTAGTTAAAGCTCGTTCTTTTGTTGATGGTGTTTTGCCTTCTAGTGGTGTGATAACACCAGCGGCATACGATTTTGCTAACCTTGCCCTTTCCGAAGGAGTCTTTGGCTCTGGAGGTAGACCCATTTCTTTTCTCACTTTATCAATTAACTTTTTTTGTGAAGCTGTCTTTCCTTCTGGCAAAGGAATGCCAGCTTTTGCAAGGCCTCTCAGAATTTTCTCTTGTTGTGACGGTGTTTTACCATCCAATGGGGTCATTAACCCTTCAGCTTCAGCTTTGCGTAACTTTTCTGGAGGTATGCCCGGTGGGGCTGCAGCTATTGTTTTTCTGACTTTGTCTATCAAAGCTTTTTCCGATGGAGTTCTTCCTTCAGGAAGTTGCACACCTGCTTCAGCCATCTTTATAAGCGCTTGTTCTTTTTTAGATGCGGTCTTACCTTCTAGTGGTGTGATGACACCAGCGGCATACGATTTTGCTTGCCTTGCCCTTTCCGAAGGAGTTTTAGGCTCTGGAGGTAGACCCATTTCTTTTCTTACTTTATCAATTAACTTTTTCTGTGACGCTGTCTTTCCTTCCGGCAAAGGAATGCCAGCTTTTGCAAGGCCTCTCAGAATTTTTTCTTGTTGAGACGGTGTTTTACCATCCAATGGGGTCATCAACCCTTCAGCTTCAGCTTTGCGTAACTTTTCTGGAGGTATGCCCGGTGGGGCTGCAGCTATTGTTTTTCTGACTTTGTCTATCAATGCTTTTTCCGATGGAGTTCTTCCTTCAGGAAGTTGCACACCTGCTTCAGCCATCTTTATAAGCGCTTGTTCTTTTTTAGAAGCGGTTTTACCTTCTAGTGGTGTAATAACACCAGCGGCATACGATTTTGCTAGCCTTGCCTTTTCCGAAGGAGTTGTAGGCTCTGGAGGTAGACCCATTTCTTTTCTTACTTTATCAATTAACTTTTTCTGTGACGCTGTCTTTCCTTCCGGCAAAGGAATGCCAGCTTTTGCAAGGCCTCTCAGAATTTTCTCTTGTTGAGACGGTGTTTTTCCATCCAATGGGGTCATCAACCCTTCAGCCGCAGCTTTGCGTAACTTTTCTGGAGGTATGCCCGGTGGGGCTGCAGCTATTGTTTTTCTGACTTTTTCTATCAATGCCTTCTCAGAAGGGGTGCGTCCTTCTGGCAGTGGTACACCTGCTTCAGCCATTCTAGTTAAAGCTCGTTCTTTTGTTGATGGTGTTTTTCCTTCTAGTGGTGTGATAACACCAGCGGCATACGATTTTGCTAACCTTGCCCTTTCCGAAGGAGTCTTTGGCTCTGGAGGTAGACCCATTTCTTTTCTCACTTTATCAATTAACTTTTTTTGTGAAGCTGTCTTTCCTTCTGGCAAAGGAATGCCAGCTTTTGCAAGGCCTCTCAGAATTTTCTCTTGTTGTGACGGTGTTTTACCATCCAATGGGGTCATCAACCCTTCAGCTTCAGCTTTGCGTAACTTTTCTGGAGGTATGCCTGGTGGGGCTGCAGCTATTGTTTTTCTGACTTTGTCTATCAAAGCTTTTTCCGATGGAGTTCTTCCTTCAGGAAGTTGCACACCTGCTTCAGCCATCTTTATAAGCGCTTGTTCTTTTTTAGATGCAGTCTTACCTTCTAGTGGTGTGATGACACCAGCGGCATACGATTTTGCTTGCCTTGCCCTTTCCGAAGGAGTTTTAGGCTCTGGAGGTAGACCCATTTCTTTTCTTACTTTATCAATTAACTTTTTCTGTGACGCTGTCTTTCCTTCCGGCAAAGGAATGCCAGCTTTTGCAAGGCCTCTCAGAATTTTTTCTTGTTGAGACGGTGTTTTACCATCCAATGGGGTCATCAACCCTTCAGCTTCAGCTTTGCGTAACTTTTCTGGAGGTATACCCGGTGGGGCTGCAGCTATTGTTTTTCTGACTTTGTCTATCAATGCTTTTTCTGATGGAGTTCTTCCTTCAGGAAGTTGCACACCTGCTTCAGCCATCTTTATAAGCGCTTGTTCTTTTTTAGAAGCGGTCTTACCTTCTAGTGGTGTAATAACACCAGCGGCATACGATTTTGCTAGCCTTGCCTTTTCCGAAGGAGTTGTAGGCTCTGGAGGTAGACCCATTTCTTTTCTTACTTTATCAATTAACTTTTTCTGTGACGCTGTCTTTCCTTCCGGCAAAGGAATGCCAGCTTTTGCAAGGCCTCTCAGAATTTTCTCTTGTTGAGACGGTGTTTTTCCATCCAATGGGGTCATCAACCCTTCAGCCGCAGCTTTGCGTAACTTTTCTGGAGGTATGCCCGGTGGGGCTGCAGCTATTGTTTTTCTGACTTTTTCTATCAATGCCTTCTCAGAAGGGGTGCGTCCTTCTGGCAGTGGTACACCTGCTTCAGCCATTCTAGTTAAAGCTCGTTCTTTTGTTGATGGTGTTTTGCCTTCTAGTGGTGTGATAACACCAGCGGCATACGATTTTGCTAACCTTGCCCTTTCCGAAGGAGTCTTTGGCTCTGGAGGTAGACCCATTTCTTTTCTTACTTTATCAATTAACTTTTTTTGTGAAGCTGTCTTTCCTTCTGGCAAAGGAATGCCAGCTTTTGCAAGGCCTCTCAGAATTTTCTCTTGTTGTGACGGTGTTTTACCATCCAATGGGGTCATCAACCCTTCAGCTTCAGCTTTGCGTAACTTTTCTGGAGGTATGCCTGGTGGGGCTGCAGCTATTGTTTTTCTGACTTTGTCTATCAAAGCTTTTTCCGATGGAGTTCTTCCTTCAGGAAGTTGCACACCTGCTTCAGCCATTTTTATAAGCGCTTGTTCTTTTTTAGATGCGGTCTTACCTTCTAGTGGTGTGATAACACCAGCGGCATACGATTTTGCTAGCCTTGCTTTTTCCGAAGGAGTTTTAGGCTCTGGAGGTAGACCCATTTCTTTTCTCACTTTATCAATTAACTTTTTCTGTGACGCTGTCTTTCCTTCTGGCAAAGGAATGCCAGCTTTTGCAAGGCCTCTTAGAATTTTCTCTTGTTGTGATGGTGTTTTTCCATCTAAAGGAGTAACTAGTCCTTCAGCTTTTGCTTTACGCATTTTTTCTGATGGTGTAATTGGTTTTGGAACTATTGTTTTTCGAACTTTCTCTATCAATGCTTTCTCAGAAGGGGTGCGTCCTTCTGGCAGTGGTACACCTGCTTCAGCCATTCTTGTTAAAGCTCGTTCCTTTTTTGACGGAGTTTTGCCTTCTAATGGTGTGATAACACCAGCTGCATATGATTTAGCCATTCTGGCTCTCTCTGAAGGAGTTTTTGGCTCTGGAGGTAGACCCATTTCTTTTCTTACTTTATCAATTAACTTTTTCTGTGACGCTGTCTTTCCTTCCGGCAAAGGAATGCCAGCTTTTGCAAGGCCTCTCAGAATTTTTTCTTGTTGTGCCGGTGTTTTATTATCCAATGGGGTCATCAACCCTTCAGCTGCAGCTTTGCGTAACTTTTCTGGAGGTATGCCCGGTGGGGCTGCAGCTATTGTTTTTCTGACTTTGTCTATCAATGCTTTTTCCGATGGAGTTCTTCCTTCAGGAAGTTGCACACCTGCTTCAGCCATCTTTATAAGCGCTTGTTCTTTTTTAGATGCGGTCTTACCTTCTAGTGGTGTGATGACACCAGCGGCATACGATTTTGCTTGCCTTGCCCTTTCCGAAGGAGTTTTAGGCTCTGGAGGTAGACCCATTTCTTTTCTCACTTTATCAATTAACTTTTTCTGTGACGCTGTCTTTCCTTCCGGCAAAGGAATGCCAGCTTTTGCAAGGCCTCTCAGAATTTTTTCTTGTTGTGCCGGTGTTTTACCATCCAATGGGGTCATCAACCCTTCAGCTTCAGCTTTGCGTAACTTTTCAGGTGGTATTGTTGGTAGTGGAGCAATTGTCTTTCTGACTTTGTCTACTAATGCTTTTTCCGACGGAGTTCGTCCCTCGGGCAAAGGAACCCCTGCTTCAGCCATCTTTATTAACGCTTGCTCTTTCTTTGAAGGAGTTTTGCCTTCTAGAGGTGTTATTATACCAGCTGCGTATGACTTTGCCATTTTTATTTTTTCTGCAGTAGTCTTAGGTTCTGGTGGTAGACCCATTTCCTTTCTTACTTTGTCAATTAGCTTTTTTTGTGACACCGTTTTTCCTTCTGGTAAAGGAATTCCAGCTTTGGCTAAACCTCGAAGTATCTTTTCTTGTTCTTCTGGAGATTTTCCGTCCAACGGGGTTAGTAGACCTTCTGCCTTAGCTTTGCGCAGTTTTTCTGGTGGTAATTTCATTTCTGCCTCTTTCTTTTCTCTTATTTTTTCTTCCCCCACTCCTATTTCTCTACTTGGTGAGATATATCTTTCTACTTTTGGTACGTGACCGCACAATATGCAATTACATTTGTTGCAGTTCTTATTTTTGTAACAATCATACAAGCTTTTCATCACTTCGAACATAGCATCTGAATTGCAGTTGCAACAGCATGTTTGTTCTGGCACTATCTGACATCTGTATACTTTGGCGTATGTAGATGGGTTTAGGAAAGGATTATTATAATCTGGTTTCTTGCAGGTTCGACAGGTGTTTACGATGTAATTTCTTTTAGAATGCTCCTGTTTTTTCAGATGGGTTTCAGTTAAGCTCTGTACCTCTTTGAAGTTCCTAATTTTTAAAGTTATCATGTCTGGTGTACTTAAATTGTAAACAGTCCCTGCGTAATCTTTTGTTGTTTTTGTTCGCACCAAAAATATGATTTCATTTTTGTCATACTGCAGTATTTTGTAACTTCTTTTTTTGCGTCTGTTGCGCTTTTTTTTCCGCATTTGTGTGTGCTCAATATTTGTTTCAGTATTACATGTTGTTTTTACAAGGTATTTTTGGGTATTATCATCACTATTGATACTTTCTTTTACTTTTGAAATTGACTTTTCTACGTTAAGAGAGCATTGTTTTCTTATGAATAAACAATGAATTTGCGTGTCTTCCATCTTCAATTTATGTCGATTTATTATGTAACTATTGTTCTAGCAATGGTTAAGCAAACACTGATGTTAATTTCTGGAAAAAAAATATGTATCTAATTTTGAATATCCGAGATCCTCACATCACCAGAAATGCCCTTGTTGCCGATGAAAAAATTGTCCAAACTGACTCGCAGCTCATAAGAAAATTGTCAGGGAGGCCGCGCATTCTTACCGCCACCGTTTTATGTATTCACTGTAATATTATTTTGTATGAAGATTTAAATAGAAAACTGAATGATCAGTATTGTCTTTATATATTTCATAAATTTTGTTACAGATGAAAATATTACTTTGTGTGCATTGATTGTTTTACAACTGACGAATATGATGGTAGTAATATTAACATAATTAGTTATAACGGCTTCTTAGATATGGATTTTAAAGAAACTTTGGAAATATTTGCCATCAAACTCACCTTCTTATTTATATTCGTTAAATAAATATGTGGCAATATCCACTTGCAACAACCACAAGAGCCTTTTTCGGGTGTCTGCTCGTAAATATTTCTTTGGGCAAAAGCGAACTTGCTGTGTTATTTTTCTACACCTATGTTATCTTTTCCTGTTTATTGTGTGAAATAAATGGCAAATAAATGATCAACAGATGAATATGAACAAATGATTTTTATCAATTTTAATAGTAAGTGTAAGTTTGTACTTTTTAACCGACTTCAAAAAAGGAGGAGGTTCTATGAATGTTATTAGATATCTCCGCCAATTGTTAACCGATTTTAATATTCGATAGGATTTACTCTCGAGGTGGTCCCATATTAATTTCGTCAAGATCTGATGGTGGAACATGAGGTAAAACTTGGAAATTCCTCAACGGAATGTAGCATTCGCGTCGTTATTCGTCTATTCTTTTAGTCATATCTCAGTCAGTTTTCAACCGATTTTGATGATTCTTTTTTCATTCGATAGAACGTGCTTTAGGGATAGATCCATACTAATTTTGTTAAAATCTGATGATGAAATAGCAAATAAAAGCGGAAACTCCTCAACTGGTAATATCAACATGCATCGCGATACCGTTGTTGTCTTGTAATAAATAAAAAAATAAAAAAAATACAAACAGTATAGCCTCTCTGGCCGAGCGGTCTAGTGTTTGACTCTTTTCACGGAGGTTCCGAGTTCGAATCCCGGTGGAGACTGTTCTTGTGAGATTTTCTCTAGTTTTGTTAAGACATTGCTGCCTGAATCACATAAACCATTGAAAGTCCTGCGGTTCGTCCTGTAATAAAATAACTGGCCAAGCACGTGTCGAGCCACGCAAAGTGTAGGGTTCCGTAGTTGTCTCATACTAATTCATGTACTTACTGTTTAAGACAGTTAACGTCCACCAAAATAATATTTTTCTATGATATTTGTACAAGTACATTTTATAAGTAGGTCTATTATTAGATAAACTGTAAAGCCTACTTAATGTTGATAGTTTTCCTTTTAAATTCATCATATGCACTACTACCATGATTTTTTTCACTTTTCCATATAATTATAACGGTTTCACTGGTAGGGAGGGGGGGGGGGGAATTTGACTAACAAAAATAAGCACTTTAAAACGAAATATTTCTAAAACTTACGCTAACATCGAAAAATGGTTTCAGCAAACCCCGATTATTTTTAAAAGACCTATCCAACGATATCTCACACTACAAGATAATTGTAAATGATAATTGTAAAGTTTGCACTAAAAAGAATAAAATAAAATATATTAAAAAAAAAAAAAAAACCTCCTTTAAAAGTAAAACACATTTGTTTGCACTAAAAAGTAACAAATAATATTAATAACTATTTATGTATGCAAGATTGACATTAATAAAAATGGTCAATAGAATACAATTCAATCACTTTTACTTTTTAATATTTACATAAAATAAACAACACTTTTTGTAGTCGGTGCCAGCCAAGAAAAAACCTAAACGTAGTAGCATTGTATAGCGTTTTTTACAAAGATATATTATACCTAAAAAAGCTATGCTATTATAATACAATCCTATTTAATATTTACAATTTAATTTATTAACTCTTTTTATATTGGTTGGTCCAGCCAAAGCTAAGAAGAAACTAAACAAAATAACGTTGAAGCATGGTTGCATGCAACCCTCCAGCTTCTACATAAATATATGAACGACAAAATGTTATCTATAATATAAAAATGAATCGCAAAATGTGTTGGTAAGCGCATAACTCAACAACGCCTGGACCAATTTGGCCAAATCTTTTTTTAAAATGTTCGTTGAAGTTCAAGGATGGTTTTTACGGGGGTGTAGGGTAGGTGTAGGGTAGGTGTAGGGTAGGTGTAGGGTAGGTGTAGGGTAGGTGTAGGGTAGGTGTAGGGTAGGTGTAGGGTAGGTGTAGGGTAGGTGTAGGTTAGGTGTAGGTTAGGTGTAGGTTAGGTGTAGGGTAGGTGTAGGGTAGGTGTAGGGTAGGTGTAGGGTAGGTGTAGGGTAGGTGTAGGGTAGGTGTAGGGTAGGTGTAGGGTAGGTGTAGGGTAGGTGTAGGGTAGGTGTAGGGTAGGTGTAGGGAAAAATGGCAGGACAACGTCTGCGGGGTCAGCTAGTTTAAATATAAAAATCTGCGCTCTTTATAGTTAATGTCATCCAAATCAGAAACAAACTAAAAAAAACTTTGTAGCGCTTTACACAAAATTATTAACAAGGTCATGAAATTATTGTACATAAAAACATGAACGAAATTATATAACAAGTACCTAAGAAATAACTCAACCGAACCTAACAAAATATTTTACACAAACTTAAATCATCAAAGCTAATTACAAAGAATATGCACACAAAAAGATATGAATTTCGAAAACAACCGTCGACGACGCCTGCCCTGACCCGTTCGGGCGGGAACAACGTCGAGAACGTGCGCCTGTTTTTGTTTTTTTTTAAGTTTATTTACTTTAGAGCGGTTTATAAAAATTAAGATGAAGAAAGTTTATAAATAATAGAACAAACTGTGAATGCCTGCGATTCGTGGCTGGCACCGACTACAAAAAGTGTTGTTTATTTTACGTAAATATTAAAAAGTAAAAGTGATTGAATTGTATTCTATTGACCATTTTTATTAATGTCAATCTTGCATACAAAAATAGTTATTAATATTATTTGTTACTTTTTAGTGCAAATAAATTTGTTTTACTTTTGAAGGAGGTTTTTGATTTTTTTTAAATAGTTTTTATATTATATTTAATATACGTAAGTTTACCTAATAATAAAAGATTGGCGAGGATATAAGGGTGTCATAATAATATGATCTTCTTTTTCTTGTTTTATGTTTCTGAGCTAACATCTTTATGTTTTTAACAATCGTAGACTTAAAAGTGCGTGTTAACGGTACCATGATAGATAAGTAATCAACCATGTCTCCTGTAAGAAGCAAATATAGCTTTAGAATGTTGCTGGTAATTTCTTCGCTCTTTTTAGGGTGTCATAGTCAAATAGTAAAAAATATAATTCTTTTAATTACGTCCTATCAGGTTTGGTAAGAAGATGCATTCTATATAAATAAACCGCTACCTTTAAAAAATGGTAAAATCCGAATTCTAAAGGTAACGGTGGTTCGTGGCACCCATTAAAGTGTAAGACACCGGTACTTATAAGCGCGTGTCAATAGGTTGGTAAGAGACTTCGATTACAGAAAAGGTAAATATTTATAATTTGTTGAATGATTGTTGATATTCATCGGTTATGGAACGTGTGGTTTTAAATACCGGCAGTAGGTATAATTTACCCTGAATTATATTTATGTCGAACGCCCATGTAGTACCCACTCCACTAAAAGTTGGGGATGCTGCTCTCGAAGTTGTAAACGATTATGTCTATTTAAGACAAACAATCCAGCTAGGCAGATCCAACTTCGAGAAAGAAGTCAATCGTCGAATCCAACTCGGCTGGGCAGCGTTTGGGAAGCTACGTAACATATTTTCGTCCCAAATACCGAAGTGTTTCAAGACGAAAAAGACGAAAGTCTTTAACCAGTGTGTATTGCCAGTGATGACATACGGATGAGAGACGTGGTCGCTTACAATGGGCCTCATAAAAAGGCTCAAGGTCATCCAAAGAGCAATGGAAAGGGCTATGCTTGGAGTTTCCCTGCGAGATTGAATCAGAAATGACGCGATTTGCAGGCAAACCAAAGTTGCTGACATAGCCCGAAGAATTGCGAGACTTAAGTGGCAGTGCGCGGGGCACATAAAAGGGAGAACTGAAGGACGCTTCGGCAGAAAAGTTCTCGAATGGCGACCACGCAGCGTGGGTAGGCCTTCCACAAGGTGAACCCACGATCTGGTGAAGGTCACGGGAAGCCGCTGGATGCGGGCAGCGCAGGACCGGTCGTTGTGGAGATCCTTGGAGGAGGCTTTTGTCCAGCAGTGGACGTCTACAAGCTGAGATGATGATGATTTTTGTAATGTTTCAATTTTGAAATAAATATTTTAATATTAGGTTGGAGAAAAACTCTTTTGGCAAATAGTATGTACGAACTTATAATAAAATCTCTTTGGCTATACCATTTGTATCTGGCTGGTTTTGGTATTATTAAAAAGTTTTAATTTAAAAAAAGATAAAATAATTCCAAAAATTTGTGATGTTTATAGACCTATGACTGTGGAAAAACTCTAACAAATTATAAAGTGTTGTGTAACAAAAAAAAAGATTTGGTCTAAAGGTCTTAGTAACCGGACCATAAAACTTCAAAAAAAAAGTGCAGTGTCTGTGAGAGTAGCACAAATTTGGTTTAAGCGTTTTGTTACGGATAAAATGGATGCTATTTTTGAAAAAGTGGAGCAAGATCGGCATATCAGTAGTTACAATGTAGCTGAAGAACTGGGAATTGACCACAAAACAGTTTTGGCGCATTTGAAAAAAGCTGGGTACACATAAAAGCTCGATATTTGGGTGCCTCATGAGCTCACTGAAAGAAACCTAATGAACCGTGCACTCATTTGTGATTCTTTATTACGACGTAATGAAACCGAACCATTTTTGAAAAACCTGATAACTTGTGATGAAAAGTGGATCACGTACGACAAGAACGTGCGAAAAAGGTCGTGGTCAAAGGCTGGTCAGGCTTCACAGACTCTGGCGAAACCCGGGTTATCTCGCAACAAGGTAATGCTGTGTGTATGGTGGGATTGGAAGGGCATTATTCATTATGAGCTGTTACCGCCAGGCAGGACCATCGGTTCTGAACTCTATTGCGAACAACTGATGAGATTAAAGCAAGAAGTTGAGAGAAAGCGGCCGGAATTAATCAACAGAAGGGGTGTGGTTTTTCATCATGATAACGCTAGACCTCACACATCTTTAGCCACTCAGCAAAAATTAAGAGAGTTTGGCTGGGAGGTGTTAATGCATCCGCCGTATAGTCCTGACCTTCAGATTTCCACTTGTTTCGGCCTCTTCAGAATTCTTTAGGCAGTGTCAGGTTAACATCACGAGAGGACTGCCTAATCCACTTGTCCCGGTTTTTTGATCAGAAGCCCCAGAATTTTTATAGCAATGGGATCATGTCCCTACCTGAAAGTTATCGAACAAAATGGCGCCTACATATACTTTAGTTAAAATGTATATAAACTTTATTAAAAAAATGTTTTGAATTTTCATATAAAATGCGAAGAAACTTTTTCCCCAACCTATTATATTATTTGAAATCACCTACCCGCACCGCCGCCGCCGAGGGAAGACTTAGTCGTTAGCCAAGCGCGATCGTGGTGGTGGCACCAGTGCGGGCTGGCTACGTGAGTATAGCTTAGAGGCACCTGTAACGTGCAAGGACTATCAGCCGTGGGTACTAATAGATCAATTTTAGGGAACATGCAAAAATCTATTTTTTTTTTTCAGTGTGCCTGAAAGTATACAAAGATACTGACAGTCAAAACAGAATTGAAATTGATCGAAAAACAAACTAGATACAACAGAAATAAATAAATCTGTCCCTTTTCCGAAAAAAAAAATTCTCTATGGCGGATATATTATGGTCCGCGTAAACTATGACATCACAACACACATCGGACCTCTCTGTCTAACCATCAACTTCTTTCTTTATATATAACTTTGTTTTTGAACAAAAATAATGAAAGAAAACAAACGAAGGAACTTATGGTTTCTGCCCTTCTTTCAGGGAATGTATGTTTGTGAAACAATATTAATGTATGTAAAACAATAATCTACTTAATAAATTCAACTCCCCCAAAAGTTTAAAGACAACGCACCGACTACGCCTTCAAGACTACACCGATGAACCTAGAAGCATAGGGTTTAGCACAGTGATTCTTAGCACAGAGGTTCTTTATTAAACATTAGTATGCACTAAGCCTAATAGCACTTTATTACAAAAAAGTTTTGAATTTTTAATACTATATTGACCGAAAGTAAAACTAATTTTATATACATTTCAAGTCAAGTCAAGTCAAAAAATTTTTTAGTCGTGTTTGGGCCCGTTGGATTTGTTTTGACTAGTTCTTGAGTCATATGTGATGTCCAGGATCTCATTATGGAACCAGAAGGTGGCCATAGGAACTCTCTCAACGTCGCAACATAACCTTGTCGTGTTCGGGCTCGTTGGATTTGTCTTGACAAGATCTTTAGTCATACGTGATGTCAGGGTCTCATGGTGAAGCCGGAAGGTAATATCATCGTAACAACATAATCTCGGCATGCTTGGGATTTTTAGTCTTAGCAATTTAGTCCTACGTGATGTTCAGGGCATCTTGCAACATTTAAATACGCTGGACTAAAAAGCACAAAATAATTATAAAGTAAAATATATTTTGTAACAACACGTTTTTACGCACTAAAAAGTATAAAATAATTTTTATTGAGATTTTTATTGGTGTAGTACTCTTGTATGACTTAAAACGAAAAACGTGGGGTGTATGCAGTAGATTTTGAAGCATAACCGTGTTTCTCAAAAAACTATAGATTAGCCCTTTTATAAAAACAACATAAACATCTTCTAGGCGAGCGTGGTCCATCTTTCACCTTAGAATGCATTTCCATCAGCTAGAATAATGGTCAAACGCAAGTCTTTCCAATAATAAAAAACACAACAATTGAATTGCACTGCAAATAATATACTCGTACTAATAGTAACTATTTGTAAGTTTTCAAGACATAACACATAACAACCCCTGGCACTCATAAGATTTAGAAGACATTTATTCATTGTCATTACAATAACAATATGTTGTGTATCAATAAGTAGTACAGACAGACATGAAAATAAGACAAGGAAAAGATTACAGCGTCAGCTATGCTGTTTTTCAGCCATCACCTCGTTCTCTACTTCTTAGAATATCTATTCCATGCACCCCACGTTTTTCGTTTTAAGTCCTACAAGAGTACTACACCAATAAAAATCTCAATAAAAATTATTTTATATTTTATACTTTTTAGTGCGTAAAAACGTGTTGTTAAAAAAATATTTTTTACTTTATAATTATTTTAATTTCGTCTTCTAAGCGGACTAAAATCATGTTTAAAAAAACATTATAGAAATGGAATAAGAGTACCTAATTATGTTTTTAATCGTATTTCATATTTAAAGAAATAAAGAAAGAAAAGGAAAATATATATTATTTTAATATATACATATAATTCTTCTGTACGAGTGTTTGTCACCTAACTCCTCCTAAACGGCTGGACCTATTTGAAAGAAATTTTGTGTGTATATTTCAATGGATTTCTAGATGGTTTGGAAACACAATTTGGCTGTTTTGGTATGTGTAGGGTAGATGTTGGGTAGGTGTAGAGTAGGGTAGAGGTAGGAAAAATGGCAGGGCAACGTCAGCTAGTATTTATATACTCATATACAACGTGTTACAAATAATACCAATAAAAAGAATATTTTTATCAAAGGCATTTAATTAAAATTTTCCCATCTCTAGTGATCAGCTGTGTCAAAGAATATTCGGACCAGATATGTAATTTTAGGTCAATGTGCCTATTTTTACCGCTAGGATTAAAAATGTTTACGTACTACTTGTACCAAAACATTCACATTAGAACAATTAATTTCAAAATGAAAAAACTACAAATAAATAAAAAAACTTTGTTAAATAATTGTTATGAAATAATAAATATAGTATTTATGTTTGTAAATACGTAAACAAGATAATTAAGGCAAAAAAAAAATGTAGGCACAAATGGTGTACAAATACTTTTCCGTTCTGATAATCGATAGTCTATATTTTAGGTGTCAATTGACACTAGAGATGGGAAAATTTTAATTAAATGCCTGTGATAAAGAATATTCTTTTTTTTTGGTATTTTTTGTAACACGTTGTATATATATATATATATAGGTATATATTTCATGTATCGTCAACAAGGGCAATATTCTGTTGATAGCGATTTAGACACCTTAAGTTATAGACAATACTAAAGTGGATACCCACTTAGATTGCGACGAAAACACAGATAAACAAATAAAATATCTGTCGGCCCAGGAATTGAACCTAGAACCTCGAGCAGCGGCACAAAATCATTAAGCGACACACAATAAGTAATTTCAGCGTTATATATAATATAAATTGCAGTAAAGCGTACAGATCTCGACTCGTCGCCTTCAATTGCCATGTAGATAAGGGATCAAGCAAAACAGCGAATCGTGGCTGGCCTTATAATATTGACCGATCATGCTTGACCCCACCTCCTCTACTTTTTACGGAAAAATCTTACACGACGCAAGCGCAGCCGCAGTCGGACAGCAAATATTAAATAATATTGTAAAACATGTGTGTTAATACATTTTTTCATATCAACGTCGTCTCGTCGTGCATGTATAGGGTCGCTTAGATGAAGTTACGTTGGTACTCTTTAATCTACATTTCAATGGCAATGTTTGGGGCATTGTAATACTTTACTAGAACAAAGCACTTTCCATTTAGCTACAAAGATACACAATCATTTACCTCCTATGTCATATCCTTAGTCCTGCTTGGTTGGCTGAGCGTGTGATTACCGGGTGCGGATGCTGTACATGGTATAATGGCCTGTTAACGACACTGTAGTGGATAATATTACATTTTTAGCTTATTTGTTGTATAAACAATTATTTTGACATGATTCCTGTTTGATTGTTTGATTTCGGTTTGATTGACACCAGGAAAATTGACACCAATTGAAATTGAGGAAAACTGACACCAAGTTAAACTCTTGACCATCTTGCCAGTATTGCATAGTTTCCTAGATTTTTACAAGAAGTATTGATTATAATTACTATATAATAATAACCGACCGTATATACAGAATCGGGAAACGTAGTGTGCGACGCCCCCGTGCCAGGTGAACTGATGACCTGAGGAAGGTCGCTGGTGGTGGCTGAATGAGGAAAGCGGGTGATCGTGCGCTTTGGTGTGCCCTAGGGGAGGCACACGTCCAGTAGTGGACTGCAATAGGCTGATTGATTGATTGATATACAGACAAAGGGTCCCGATCTGTCAAGTTAGTATTATAAATGTCTCATAAATGTTAAGTTAGTATTAGTTTCTACCGATTTGTATAGGTAGGTACGTTTGAATTTCTACCTCTGCAAATCAGTTAAAAAAATATTTTACCACCACAAAAATTAATTTATTATGGTACCAAAAATGGAAATCAGTAAATAAAAAATAAAGTACAACGGAGCGAGACTAACGAACCGCAATTCATTTTTAGGGTTCCGTAGTAAAAAAGGAACCCTTATAGTTTCGGTCTGTCCGTCTGTCTGTCTGTCTGTCCGCGGCTTAGCTCAGAGACTCTTAGTACCAGAAGGCTGTAATTTGGCATGGATATACATATGAATCATGCCGACAAAGCTGAAGAATAAAATATTTAAAAAAAAATTTTTTAGCGTTCCTCTGGTACACGTCAAGAGGGGGTTATTTTTTTTTCACGATTACCTTATAGTGTGAGGTATCGTTGGATAGGTCTTTTAAAAACAATGGGGGTTTGCTAAGACCATTTTTCGATGCTAGTGTAAGTTTTAGAAATATTCCGTTTTAAAGTGCTTATTTTTGTTAGAGTCAAGTTTTTCCCCCCTCCACCAGCGAAACCGTTGTATATGGAAACGTGAAAAAAATCATGGTAGTAGTGTATATGATGAATTTAAAAGGAAAACTATCAACATCAAGTAGGCTTTACAGGTTATCGAATAATAGACCAACTTATAAAAAGTACTATAACTCAATTATTTTAACTGTGCGCTTCGAGCTGTCAAAGTCGTCATGTTGATGGCATTGAATTCACCCGCCCGCTTACTTCATCACCTCCTCCGACGCCTATCAAAACGGATACCAAACCTACCAACATGCAAATATTATGACGTTGACAGGCGCACAGTTATAAAAATTGGGTTATAATAATAATAATAATAAATTTATTTCATATAATTGTATCCATAATTTGAGTTAGTTGTCGTTTCCCCCGTCAAGCGTTCGCCCGAAGTCAAGTTCCCCCCCCCCCCCTACCAGCGAAACAGTTGTATTTGGAAATGTGAAAAAATTCACGGTAATGTATTAATGTATATATATGATGAATTTAAAAGGAAAACTATCAACATCATGTAGGATTTACAGGTTAACGTATAATATATCAACTTATGAAATGTACTTGTACTAGTAAGAAATTCGGTACAAATATCATAAAAAAATACTTTGATAAAGTTTAAACTGTCTATGTAGTAAATTTAAGTACGAGAAAAGTAAAAAAAAAATGTGATATAAGTAGGCTTGACAGGTTAACGAATAAAATAATAACTTTAAAATGTACTTGTGCTAAGTAAGAAATTCAGTACAAGTATCATAGAAAATGACTTGATGGAGTCCGTCTATGTAGGTACTAGGTAGTAGGTATTAGTACAGTAAAAAGATTGCGAAAAAATAAAATCATAACATCATTTACTAAAATAATTTCATAACCTATTTACCTTATTTACCAGTCAGTTTTAAATTTGTAACAATCGCGAGTTGCCAATGGAACATTCGAAACATTCGAATAAAACTATTTTTAATTTCGAATAAAGCGCGCCGCGCCGCGGAGCTATGGCCCTGCGGGGCTTGCGCGCGGGGAGTCGATGTAACAAATGCTGAAGCTATTACAATACATAAAAGCCAGGGTTCTACATTAGAAAAAGTAGTTGTACATGTAATGCCCGGTATATCAAGGTCAATGTTATACGTCGCTTGCTCGCGTGCTACATGCGCTCAAGGTTTGTTTATTGCAACAGAATCATTTCGTCCTCCTCGTCCACCATCAGATCTCGATCCCGTCGTGATGGAAATGAAAAAGCTGAGAGTTAATCCTCGCCAAGTCAGCAAATCGGCGGCGAGCAAATCTACGGGCGGGGCGGCGATAGGGACGACGACGGCAATCGGGGCGGTGATAGTGGCCCGACCACAATTCCAGCCGAGATCGTAACGGCGCACAGTGGATCAGATGTATAGGAACAACTAAGTTTACTATAATTTTAACTTAGTTATAGTATTTAGTTTTCATCGCCCTGTGTAGGTGGGCCCATTTTTATTATATACATAAATACTAGCGGTCTGCCTGCTCGCGTTGTGTAAGATTTTCCCGTGGGAATAAGACTTTTTCCCGTAAAAAGTATCCTATGTGTTATATCAGGGTACAAACTATGTATCTCTATTCTAAATTTCATCCACGAAAGAGTAAAAAACAACCATCCATACATCCCTACTTACTTTACTTTCGGGTTTATAATATAAAAAAGGAAATTTTTTATCATTACTTATTAGCTCCGTGTGCTAACTTCTGCATATTAGGCAACTACGGAACCCTACACTTTGCGTGGTCCGACACCTGCTTGGCCAGTTTTATTATATATAGATGAATGGTACCTAAGCGATTGTCTCTTGAATCACGCTTCGAGCAAGAACACCCACAACCAAAATTGTTAGCTCTATAATTATTCTTTGGGCAAAATCTTGCGATATGACCTGTTGATTTGCAAATAAAACATTCTCTTTCTTTAGCTTTGTACACCATTATTATCGCTTACTT
This sequence comes from Carpatolechia fugitivella, assembly GCA_951230895.1. Classification (NCBI taxonomy): domain Eukaryota; kingdom Metazoa; phylum Arthropoda; class Insecta; order Lepidoptera; family Gelechiidae; genus Carpatolechia; species Carpatolechia fugitivella. Next base: position 33,731,511 of record OX579645.1, on the reverse strand, counting down.
TGGGTACTGTACCATTATTTGTATTATCAGCAGTCAACGCGCCAACAGAGATTATATTTTTAGCAATGTCCGGTACTAGAACGTCTTTTAGGACGAAATGTTCCGATATGCAATCCCCAAAATAAGGCATTAGCTGTCAGAAATAATATATATTTATATAGAGCAGAATTATATTACTAGGATGACTACCACATTACGTCACATGTCAGTAAACACTTCCTGTTTCGTAATCGTAATAAATTCAATTAAATTTTTGAAGAATATGGCATTTTATTTGTGATTTCGCCAAGTAATCACAGGTGTTTTCAATTCAAAATTGGCGCCACATTGCAATTAGCAAATACAAAGAGACGTTTTCTATATGATAGCGGGGGTCGCCAATGGGAGGGGGTGCGGGGAGATGAAGTTCTGCTAACCATCTAGCGGTCAATAGCAAAACTAGCTTTGCAGCCTAGACACTAATGAACCGTACTTAATTTTGCTATTACACACAAGATGGTTCTGTTCGTTAGTTCGTTACGCTATATAATGTTGCCAGGCAAGTGAAAAAACCAAAAATTCGGAATATTTCTTAAAAATTGATCTCTCTCTTCTTTTTTGTATTATATAGTAGTTTTTATTGTAGGATTACCTTATATGAGCAATTGTGATATCAGGATGGCCCATTTAGATGGGTCAGTATGGGTAACTCTGAAACTATAAGACGTAAAAAGATCTGTTCAAATTTGACACGAGATTTCAGGTAAGTCCTTTATCATCATCACTTAATTACTACCAAGTATAAGGAAACATCCTTGCCCAAAATGTGATATTTTGATGTCATGTATTCAATTATAAATATTGAGTAAGTTTATCAACATTATCTGCATTATTTAATTGTATGCTACAAAAATAAATATTTTATACAAATTTTTTTTTTAGATTCCATATCTGGCCACCCAGCTTACTATACAAAATACATGAATGAATGAGCATGAATGAAACAGGCCATATAACCTTCTACAGTCAAGAAGTTATACTACTTGGCGATAGATTACGTTGCTATCGCCGAACATTCTCGAAGGAATAAATTACGAGCATTAAAAATTGCATTAAAAAAATACATACGAGTGGAATTAGGTCCTTTTATCGTTAGAAATAGTTGTATTACTCGTACTGTTGCACGATACAATACAGCACATAATTTTTGCGTCACTAATTTCAATTAAAATAGTTGTAATCAAACCAAGTCATATTCGTGGCGTACATCCATAAAATTCAAAGTAATACTGACAGAAGCGACGCCTGGTGCTTAATAGCTAGTAGTAAGAGTAATTAGACCGCTATGCCGAGGGTCTAAGTTGCTTGTGGCACCTCCTCTTTGTATTTGTCTCCGTGGGAAATACTCATACGCCGCTCCGTCCAATCGACATCAACGTCAACACGCGCGCCCCCTGCCGTGTGTTGAGAACTTCTTCTGGCCGGTCGCCGAACTATCACCGGCCCTCCTCAAAATTTTACAAAATAAAAAACGTATTTTTCGCGTGTGTTCTAAAACAAATTTGTGAAGTGTGCTACACTAGTGGCTCTGTGAGCTGTAGACCTCGCGAGTCTGTATATATCTTTTCAAATTTTCTCGACAAACATCCCCGACCCCTTGATGTTTTTTTTTTTTTTTAAACTTTATTTTTTTTATTGGTTAAGAAATATGACCTGTAGAGGAAAACAGCCTCGGCGGTAGACCTTGTAAGCTGGCAACCCCCATAACTCCGTCATTTTTTAAAATTTCCAAAACATGACTCGACAAAAAAAAATGATTAATTTATCGAACCTGCTCACAAAATTTCACGAGAATCGGTTGAGAAACGCGACCTGTAGAGTGAAACAAACAAACAAATCAACAAACAAACAAACAGATGGACATACAAAAGCAAATTTGGCCAAGCTGAAACAGAGACGCTTCGCTCGCTCGGTCAATAAAGACAAAATCACAATCGTTTATCTACGTTTTAACCGGCTAGCTGATCTTTAGCTGGTCATCTACCACGAGGTACAAGGTTCCTGCAGAATCCATCTTCTGGTGTGCCCGCCAGGACTGACAGCGTACGTGGCTAAAGGTCAGTGGTGTTTCTATCATCTTAGTGTATGTCAAGCGTTGCGGCTTTTCACATTTTCACAATCGCTATTCGCTCCCAATGTGCGTCGGCTCACTTTGACCATCGCACACTTACTGTTCCGTACTAGAACAGATTTTATATATTAGGTCCTTACATATGAAATTGGCGTTTTGTATGGGAGGAACAAAAAGTCGAAAAATTTTTATATAGTATATTTATTTAATCAAAGTATGAGCCATTGTAATCTATGCACTTTTGCCATCTCATAGGTAGTTCATTGATCCCTTTACTAAAAAAACCATTCGGACGGGAATCAATAAAATCTTTGAAGGCGATTTGGACTGCCCCATCTGAGTTGAATTTTTTCCCTTGCAAGAAGTTATCCAAATTTCGAAAAAAATGGTAATCTGTTGGAGCAAGGTCCGGGGAGTACGGTGGATGCCTTAGACATTCCAATTGAAGCTCTTCTAATTTGCTAGCCGTCTGTTGTGCAGTGTGTGGTCTAGCGTTGTCGTGAAGCAGCAGTGGCGTAGAGCGATTGACCAGCCTCGGTTGTTTACCAGCTAGCTTTTCCATCATGGTTTGCAATTGCTGACAATAGTCATCTGCCGTAATCGTCTGGCCAGATTTGAGAAAACTGTAATGAACGACACCGGCGCTAGTCCACCAAACGCTTACAAGTAACTTTTTATTGGTCAATTTTCGCTTGGAGCAGGCTTTGGCTGGCTTGCAAGGGTCCAGCCATTGCGATGAGCGCTTCCGATTATCGTAGAGAATCCACTATTCATCACAGGTAATGATTCGATTTAAAATCCCTTCGTTATTGTGCCGGTCAAGTAATGTAACGCAGCAGTTGACGCGCGTTTGCCGGTTTGCTTCACTCAATTCGTGAGGAACCCACCTTTCAAGTTTTTTAATCTTCCCAATTTGCTTCAAGTGGATTAAAACAGTTTTATCACTAACACCGAAGCCTGCAGCTAACTCGGACGTGGTTTGCGATGGATCCGCTTCCACAATAGCCTTCAATGCTTCATTATCAACTTGGGTCTCCGGCCGTCCACGGGGCTTGTTTTGCAGGTCGAAATTTTCAGAACGAAAACGTTGGAACCAAAAACGCACTGTGTTTTCTTTTGCGACACAACCGCCATACACATCATTAACCCTTCGAGCCGTTTCCGCAGCACTGGTGCCACGGTGGAACTCGTACTCGTAAATAACGCGATATTTCAAATTTTCCATTTTGTAAATCGAGCGATGCAAACAGAAAAAAGATAAGTAAAAAAACAAATGAATGACGGTTTACGAAACACAACTACATGTGGAAATAGCTGTATAAATTTGAATTTCGAATTCCTAACCAAATAGGAGAAATTTGTGATCAAAGTGCGACAAAACGCCAATTTCATATGTAAGGACCTAATATTTATAATACATTTGGGATAGAATATTTTTCTCGTAGCTACTTTTCATATTTTGTTTACTTTCGAGGGTCGTAGCTGGTTAGCATTTCATTATGTATATCGGATGTTGCTATAGCTGCGACTAACTTCACGACACTGATATACGCGTTTCCGCCGGACGGCCGTGTCACCTGCGCCTCCAAGCGATTTGTTGACATTTCGAAAACAGTGATGTTTGTGATAGTTTAATACAAGGGTGGGCGGTTAGATGTGCCGGTACACCCAACGACCTATGGAATTCCTTGTGTTGCGATAGTGGAGCTATCCGACTCCTGCAGGATTTTTGAAGACCTTTCGCTGGGCCCGGTGTGCGCCTAGCAATCTGAAGAAATCAGGTGTGTTGGCTAGCTAGACCTGCTACGCGACACTTACTTAAAATATTGTGTAAATTAGTCGCTGAACAGCTACCTGGTTATTATTACATAAACTCATTATTGAAATTTTAAGGTTTCGTAACTGTAATTAATACGGTCAATCAAACATATTCCACAACATTCTGACTAGGGTTTTCCAGGTTATTTTTATCAACTTTTAGCAATAGGGGATCGGAATGTTCACCACATCTTATGAATTTACCATATTTTATGAATTATTTTTAAAATATAGATTAGTAGCAGTCGATTCGCGAAGACACAACAGAATCGGTTGAAAAACAAATTTACGGTGATTTTTTAGTTTCAATATGTCTGTCTCATTCAAAAACGATGTTATGTGCCTTTGGGTATGTGCCTCTCTGTCCAATCTTGAATTTCAAACCTTTATAACTCGGTCAATTTTAAAGATAGAGCAAAATTATTTTAGTGTTCAACAGCAGAAACTAAGAAATTTGGATTTATAAAATAAAATAAAATAAAAGTAGTCCGATCCCGAATTATCAGAGCAATAAATGAGCCCGTATACGAAGAGGCCACCTTCTTGCTGATATCCATCGGACCCACCATTTGCCGAGCCCAAAACGATGAAGTTGTATTCTGTAGATGAGAACATGTTATGGCTACATTCAGGCTCCATCATCACCTTGTTGCCCTTGTTGCTACCAGTTAGGCCAGTTCAATGGTATTTTCCATATGTATTACAGGACCATCGGACGATAGGAAGTTATCGAAAAATGGATTACAGCTTTCGTAAAATAATGGCAATGGACAAGCAAGTATTTAAGCTTACAATAAAATCGGCCTAAAGTGTAGGGTTCCGTAGTGGTCCAACACTACTAAGGTACCTGCTTAAGACAAAATAATAATAATAATAATAAAAAAAATTGATATTTGTACCGAATTTCTTAGTAGTAGTAAGTATATTTTTTAAGTTGGTCTTTTATTCGTTAATCTAGAAATCATATTTCCAAATATAATAATTTCGCTGGTAGGGTGGACCTGTTGGGTGGACACTTGATTCTTTAACAAAAACGTACACTAGCATCGAAAAATGGTTTTTGAAAACCCCAATTATTTTTAGAAACCCTATCCAGACACCTCACACTACTTCCTCACCTCACACTATAAGGTAGTTAAGAAAAAAAAATCTCCCACTAATCCTGCGTTCCGAGACGCGCTGAAATCGATTAAAGCACCCGTATTCGCGTTCCGAATTACTGTCAGCAGGCAAAATTCATATGTTTTTTTTTGCTTTTCTGGTCCCTGACAGCGCTGAAAGCCTGATTCGGAATGCGAAGTGTACCAGAGGAACCCTAATGCCAAATTACATAATATTATAGTACTAAGAGTGTCTAAACTAAGCCACGGACAGACAGACGACATGGCGAAACTAAAGGGTTATTTAGTAACTATGGAACGCTAAAAATTAAATTTATTTTTTAATCAAAACACTATCTAAAGAAAAACTTACGAACGAAGCAAAATAAATAAAAGCTCTTAAAAATAGTACATATTTTAATTATTACAATTTCTATGAAATTAAATGTCTTCCATAACAAAACTAGACTTAGAAGAAAATGCACTGTTGCTGTTGCTGCTTAGTAATGAACTTGATATGTTCATAGAGCCAATTTCACTAATATACGAACATGTTGAACACAATGAAGAAGATCTTGACAAAATTATAACGACAGAATCGTGGCTTACAGACGAGCTGGTGCTAGATAATTGAGAAACAGATTTCGAATATGCAAAGTTATCACGTCCACGATATATTTTTATTAACTGCAAACTATCGTCTGTATAAAAAGTAGAATCATATAATTCATTGTTCTTCACTTCATTCGTGTGCAAGATGATTTCAGAATCTTTCATATTAGTTTCGTTGTAGGTCTTTTCGTCATAATAGGTGTGATTATAACCGAAGGAAGTTCTGGATCCACACAAGTCTAACGAACTGTTATCAAATAAAACAGATGCCAATGAGTCGTCTGTGCTAAGTGTAATAGAGTAAATAGAAATATGGCTACAGGAATTGAAATTAAATGAACTGTTCCGTTCAAGAGTGAGTTGATTAGGGTAACGATTTGGTTTCGCTAAAGCAGGAATACAGGATGATGGCCCTTGTACTCGTCCAACAGTAACTTTAATGCCTTCATTGTCCACAAATACTCCTCCTTTAACACCAGGCACACATTCATCAGGACAAGGACAAAATGATGCAATATCAGGAGAAGTAACTCTTATTTTTATATAGCTATGTTTGAATTTAATTTTCTTTTTTTCGCAGCCACAAGCCCGGTCACATTTTGTAGTTTTTGCAATTTCCTTTATTTCCTCTGTAATACCAGCTGGTAAAGCTTTTGCAGCTACGCCGACCGAAACAGTTTTTGGCACAATACTTTTTCTTACTTTTTCTATTAAAGCCTTTTCTGAAGGAGTTCGACCCTCGGGTAAAGTAATACCTTCTTCAGCCATCCTTTTAAGCGCTGATTCTTTTTTTGACGGTGTTTTACCCTCTAAAGGAGTAACAACACCAGCTGGGTAGGATTTTGCTATTCTTGCTTTTTCTGATGGAGTTTTTGGTTCAGGAGGAAGACCCAATTCTTTTCTAAGTTTCCGGATTAACTTTTTCTGTGACTCTGTTTTGCCTTCTGGTAAAGAAATACCTGCTTTTGCAAGGCCTCGTAAAATTTTGTCTTGTTGTGATGGTGTCTTTCCATCTAAAGGAGTAAGCAGTCCTTCAGCTTTAGCTTTACGTATTTTTTCTGGAGGAATTCCAGGTGGCGCAGCTACAGCAATAGATTTTCTAACCTTATCAATTAAAGCTTTTTCAGATGGAGTTCGTCCTTCTGGTAATTGTACACCTGCTTCAGCCATCTTTTTCAGTGCTTGTTCTTTTTTAGATGCAGATTTGCCTTCTAAAGGTGTAATTAAACCTGCAGCATAAAGTTTTTCCATTCTCGCTTTTTCAGAGGGTGTTTTTGGTACTGGGGGTAGACCCATTTCTTTTCTCACTTTTTCGATTAACTTTTTCTGTGAATCAGTTTTTCCTTCTGGTAGTGGAATTCCAGCTTTTGCTAGGCCTTTTAAAATTTTCTCTTGATGTGACGGTGTTTTTCCATCTAAAGGAGTGAGCACTCCTTCAGCTTTAGCTTTCAGCAACTTTTCCGAAGGAATTTCTGGTGGTGCAGCTGGGGGTATTGATTTCCGAACCTTTTTAATTTTTTCTGCGAAGTCTGATGGAGGCAAAAATCTTTCTTCTTCAGGTGTAAGTAAATCACAAATGCATTCATCAACTGGACCTTTACTTTCTTTTACATTTCTTCCAGTTTTTTCGTCTAATTTTCGCCTTGCTTGATTCTCCAAGGCTGGTCGTCTCTTTTTCATTTTCTCCTGTATAGATGTTTTTGCTTTTTGTATCAATTCCTTTTCAGAAGGTGTTCGACCCTCTGGTAATGGGATACCGGCTTCTGCCATTTTTAATAATGCTCGCTCTTTTTGCGATGGAGTTTTACCTTCTAGTGGTGTAACTAAACCAGCGGCATAAGATTTTGCTAATTTAACCTTTTCTGAAGGAGTTTCGGGTGATGGTGGCAGACCAAATTCTTTTCTTATTGCAGCAATCATGTTTTTTTCTGAAGCTGTCTTACCTTCTGGTAGTGAAACACCAAGTTTTGCTAAACTTCTGATAATTTTTTCTTTTTCTTGAGGTGATTTTCCTTCCAAAGGTGTCAAAAGACCTCGAGCCCTTGCTTCACGTAACTTATCGGATGGTATTTTTGGTTTTAATGGAACCGTGGCAGGCACAGTTTTCCTAACTTTGTCTATTAATGCCTTTTCAGATGGAGTCCGTCCTTCAGGCAGTTGCACACCTGCTTCGGCCATCTTAACAAGAGCTTGTTCTTTTTTTGATGCAGTTTTGCCCTCTAGTGGTGTTATTACTCCTGCAGCATAAGATTTTTCCATTTTTACTCTTTCTGAAGGCGTTTTCGGTTCCGGTGGTAAACCCATTTCTTTTCTTACTTTACCAATCAACTGCTTCTGTGACTCAGTTTTTCCTTCTGGTAGTGGAATGCCAGCTTTCGCTAGTCCTCGTAATATTTTCTCTTGTTGTGACGGTGATTTTCCTTCTAATGGAGTCATAAGTCCTTCAGCTTTAGCTTTACGCAACTTCTCTGAAGGAAGGCGTGGTGGTTGAGCAGTGACCGTCTTTCTTACTTTTTCTATTAAGGCTTTTTCAGATGGAGTTCGTCCTTCGGGCAGTTGCACACCTGCTTCGGCCATTTTAATAAGTGCTTGTTCTTTTTTTGATGCAGATTTGCCTTCTAGTGGTGTTATTACTCCTGCCGCAAATGGTTTTGCCATCCTTGCTTTTTCTGAAGGCGTTTTTGGTTCCGGGGGTAAACCCATTTCTTTTCTTACTTTACCAATCAACTGCTTCTGTGAATCAGTTTTCCCTTCTGGTAGTGGAATGCCAGCTTTCGCTAGTCCTCGTAATATTTTCTCTTGTTGTGACGGTGATTTTCCTTCTAAAGGAGTCATAAGTCCTTCGGCTTTAGCTTTACGCAACTTCTTTGAAGGAAGGCGTGGTGGTTGAGCAGTGACCGTCTTTCTTACTTTTTCTATTAAGGCTTTTTCAGACGGAGTTCGTCCTTCGGGCAGTTGCACACCTGCTTCGGCCATTTTAATAAGTGCTTGTTCTTTTTTTGATGCAGTTTTGCCTTCTAGTGGTGTTATTACTCCTGCAGCATAAGATTTTGCCATCTTTGCTTTTTCTGAAGGCGTTTTTGGTTCCGGTGGTAAACCCATTTCTTTTCTTACTTTACCAATCAACTGCTTCTGTGACTCAGTTTTTCCTTCTGGTAGTGGAATGCCAGCTTTCGCTAGTCCTCGTAATATTTTCTCTTGTTGTGACGGTGATTTTCCTTCTAATGGAGTCATAAGTCCTTCAGCTTTAGCTTTACGCAACTTCTCTGAAGGAAGGCGTGGTGGTTGAGCAGTGACCGTCTTTCTTACTTTTTCTATTAAGGCTTTTTCAGATGGAGTTCGTCCTTCGGGCAGTTGCACACCTGCTTCGGCCATTTTAATAAGTGCTTGTTCTTTTTTTGATGCAGTTTTGCCTTCTAGTGGTGTTATTACTCCTGCAGCATAAGATTTTGCCATCTTTGCTTTTTCTGAAGGCGTTTTTGGTTCCGGGGGTAAACCCATTTCTTTTCTTACTTTACCAATCAACTGCTTCTGTGACTCAGTTTTTCCTTCTGGTAGTGGAATGCCAGCTTTCGCTAGTCCTCGTAATATTTTCTCTTGTTGTGATGGTGACTTTCCTTCTAAAGGAGTCATAAGTCCTTCAGCTTTAGCTTTATGCAACTTCTCTGAAGGAAGGCGTGGTGGTTGAGCAGTGATCGTCTTTCTCACTTTTTCTATTAAGGCTTTTTCGGAAGGCGATCGTCCTTCTGGCAACGGTACTCCAGCTGCGGCCATCTTTTCTAATGCTTTTTGTTTTTCCCATGAAGTTTTACCTTCTAACGGCGTAACTACACCAGCAGCATACGTTTTTGCCATTTTTACTTTCTCTGATGGAGTTTTAGGCTCTGGCGGAAGACCCATATCTTTTCTGACTTTTTCTATTAGTTTCTTTTGTGACGAAGTTTTTCCTTCTGGCAAAGGAATGCCCGATTTTGCAAGCCCGCGTAATATTCTTTCTTGTTCTGACGGTGTCTTACCATCTAACGGAGTAAGAAATCCCTCAGATTTTGCAAGTTTTAATTTTTCTACGAATGCTTTTGGGAGTTCACCTCTTTCTTTTTCAGGTGTGAGCAAATCGCAAATACATTCATCAACCGGGCCTTTTCCTTCTTTCACATTTTTCCCAGTAGCTTCATCTAATTTTATTCTTTGTTCTGAGCTTAAAGCCGGACGTCCTTGTTTCAATGGTGTTGCAGCCAGAGTTTTTAGCACTTTGTCTTTAAGTGCCTTTTCAGATGATGTTCGTCCCTCTGGCAAAGGAACTCCTGCTTCAGCCATCTTTTTTAATGCTTTTTCTTTTTGGGATGGCGTTTTACCTTCTAGTGGTGTAATGACACCGGCATCATAATATTTTGCCATTTTAGCTCTCTCTGAAGGAGTTTTCGGTTCTGGAGGTAGACCCATTTCAGTTCTTACTTTTTGAATCAACTTTTTTTGTGACTCAGTTTTTCCTTCAGGCAAGGGTATACCAGATTTTGCAAGTCCTCGTAGAATTTTTTCTTGTTGTGACGGTGTCTTACCTTCTAAAGGAGTCATGAGCCCTGCAGCTTTAGCCTTGCGTAACTTCTCTGAAAGAATTGGTGGTGGTGGAGCAACTGTCTTTCTAACTTTTTCTATTAATGCTTTTTCAGATGCAGTTCGTCCTTCTGGCAAAGGAACACCCGCTTCAGCCATTTTTATTAATGCTTTTTCTTTTTGAGACGGGGTTTTGCCTTCTAGTGGTGTAATGACACCGGCAGCATAAGATTTTGCCATTTTAGCTCTCTCTGAAGGAGTTTTCGGTTCTGGAGGTAGACCCATTTCAGTTCTTACTTTTTGAATCAACTTTTTTTGTGACTCAGTTTTTCCTTCAGGCAAGGGTATACCAGTTTTTGCAAGTCCTCGTAAAATTTTTTCTTGTTGTGACGGTCTCTTACCTTCTAAAGGAGTCATGAGCCCTGCAGCTTTAGCCTTGCGTAACTTCTCTGAAAGAATTGGTGGTGGTGGAGCAATTGTCTTTCTAACTTTTTCTATTAATGCTTTTTCAGATGCAGTTCGTCCTTCTGGCAAAGGAACACCCGCTTCACCCATTTTTATTAATGCTTTTTCTTTTTGAGACGGGGTTTTGCCTTCTAGTGGTGTAATGACACCGGCAGCATAAGATTTTGCCATTTGAGCTCTCTCTGAAGGAGTTTTTGGTTCTGGAGGTAGACCCATTTCAGTTCTTACTTTTTGAATCAACTTTTTTTGTGACTCAGTTTTTCCTTCAGGCAAGGGTATACCAGATTTTGCAAGTCCTCGTAGAATTTTTTCTTGTTGTGACGGTGTCTTACCTTCTAAAGGAGTCATGAGCCCTGCAGCTTTAGCCTTGCGTAACTTCTCTGAAGGAATTGGTGGTAGTGGAGCAATTGTCTTACTAACTTTTTCTATCAATGCTTTTTCAGATGCAGTTCGTCCTTCTGGCAAAGGAACCCCCGCTTCAGCCATTTTTATTAATGCTTTTTCTTTTTGAGACGGGGTTTTGCCTTCTAGTGGTGTTATAACACCGGCAACAGCAGCTTCTGCCATTTTGGCTCCCTCCGATGGAGTTTTTGGTTCTGGTGGTAGACCCATTTCAGCTCTTACTTTTTCCTTTAACTTTTTTTGTGACTCAGTTTTTGTTTCCGGCAGTGGAACACCGGCTTTTGCAAGTCCTCGTAAAATTTTCTTTTGCTGTGATGGTGTTTTTCCTTCTAATGGAGTAATTAGTCCTTCAGCTCTAGCTTTGCGCACCTTCTCTAAAGGTACACCTGGTGGTGGCGGAACAACTGTCTTCCTGACTTTTTCTATTAATGCTTTTTCAGACGAAGTTCTTCCTTCTGGTAAAGGCACACCTGCTTCAGCCATCTTCGTTAATGCCTTTTCTTTTTGAGATGGAGTTTTGCCTTCTAAGGGTGTTATAACACCGGCAGCGTAAGACTTGGCCATTCTGGCTCTTTCTGATGGAGTTTTTGGTTCTGGGGGTAGACCCATTTCGGTTCTGATTTTCTTAATTACCCTTTTCTGCGAATCGGTTTTTCCTTCTGGTAATGGAACACCGGCTTTTACGAGGCCACGCAGAATTTTTTCTTGTTGTGATGGAGTTTTTCCATCAAGAGGAGTTATAAGTCCCTCAGCTTTAGCTTTACGGATTTTTTCCGATATGTGTGGTGGTGGTGGAGCTATGGTTTTTCTTACTTTTTCTATTAATGCTTTTTCAGATGGAGTTCTTCCTTCTGGTAAAGGAACACCCGCTTCTGCCATCTTTGTTAATGCTTTTTCTTTTTGAGATGGAGTTTTGCCTTCTAGTGGTGTTATAACACCGGCAGCATAAGACTTTGCCATTAAGGCTCTTTCTGATGGAGTTTCTGGTTCTGGAGGTAAACCCATTTCTGTTCTTACTTTTGTAATCAGTTTTTTTTGTGACTCGGTTTTTCCTTCTGGCAATGGAACGCCAGCTTTTGCGAGGCCACGCAGAATTTTTTCTTGTTGTGATGGTGTTTTTCCATCAAGAGGAGTCATTAGTCCCTTAGCTTTAGCTTTACGGATTTTCTCTGATATGTGTGGTGGTAGTGGAGCTATGGTTTTTCTTACTTTTTCTATTAATGCTTTTTCAGATGGAGTTCTTCCTTCTGGTAAAGGAACACCCGCTTCTGCCATCTTTGTTAATGCTTTTTCTTTTTGAGATGGAGTTTTGCCTTCTAGTGGTGTTATAATACCGGCAGCATAAGACTTTGCCATTATGGCTCTTTCTGATGGTGTTTTTGGCTCTGGAGGTAAACCCATTTTTGTTCTAACTTTTGCAATCAGTTTTTTTTGTGACTCGGTTTTTCCTTCTGGCATAGGAACGCCCGCTTTTGCGAGGCCTCGCAAAATTTTTTCTTGTTGCGATTGTGTCTTTCCTTCTAAAGGAGTCAAAGCTCCTTCAGCTTTTGCCTTTTTTATTTTTTCCTCGATTGTTTTTGGTGGTTCGGCTGTCGGCGGTATCTCACCAGGAATAAACCTTTCTTCTTCAGGTGTAAGTAGGTCACAGATACATTCATCAGCTGGACCTTTGCCTTCTTTTATATTCTTTGCTGTTTGTTTTTCTAATTTTCGTCTTGCTTGTAGCTCCAAAGCTTCCCTTTTTTTTTTCTTTTTCTCTTGAACGATTTTTGATGCTTTTTGTATCAATTCTTTTTCAGACGGTGTTCTGCCCTCTGGTAAAGGAACTCCTGCTTCAGCCATTTTTACTAGTGCTCGCTCTTTTTGCGAAGGGGTCTTACCCTCAAGAGGTGTTACTACTCCAGCTGCATAGGATTTTGCTAATTTAGCCTTTTCTGATGGCGTTTCAGGTGATGGTGGAAGACCTAGTTCTTTTCTGATTTTAGCAATCATATTTTTTTCCGAAGCTGTTTTACCTTCTGGTAGTGGTACGTCGAGTTTAGCAAGACCTCTTATGATTCTTTCCTTTTCTTTAGGTGATTTTCCTTCCAGAGGTGTAAGAAGACCTTCAGCTTTTGCTTGACGTAATTTGTCGGACGGAGCTTTAGGTTTAGATGGAATTCCTGCAGCTACAGTTTTTCTTACTTTATCTATTAAAGCTTTTTCAGAAGGTGTGCGTCCCTCTGGTAAAGGAATTCCAGCCTCCGCCATTTTAAATAGTGTTTGCTCTTTCTGCGACGCAGTTTTGCCCTCTAAAGGTGTAACTATGCCAACAGCATAAGACTTTGCTAATTTTGCTCGTTCTGATGGAGTTTTAGGCTCTGGAGGCAAACCCATTTCTTTTCTTACTTTTTCGATAATTTTTTTCTCCGAATCAGTTTTTCCTTCCAGCAACGGTAAACCAGCTTTCGCTAAACCTCTTAATATTTTTTCTTTCTCTTCTGGTGATTTGCCTTCTATTGGGGTAAGATATCCCTCAGCTTTTGCTTGACGCAGTTTTTCTGATGGCGTTAGTGGTTTTGGAGCAATCGTCTTTCGTACTTTTTCTATTAATGCTTTCTCAGAAGGAGTTCGTCCTTCTGGTAAGGGTACTCCAGCTTCTGCCATCTTTGTTAACACTTTTTCCTGTTTTGATGGAGTTTTTCCTTCCAGTGGTGTAATAACACCCGCTGCGTAAGCTTTAGCAACTTTGGCTCTTTCTGAAGGTGTTTTGGGTTCTGGAGGAAGACCCATTTCTGTTTTAACTTTTTCAATAAGCTTTTTTTGTGACGCTGTTTTTCCTTCTGGCAAAGGAATTCCAGATTTTGCAAGGCCTCGCAGTATTTTTTCTTGTTGTGACGGTGTTTTTCCATCTAAAGGTGTGACTTTTCCTTCAGCTTTTGCTTTTCGCAACTTGTCTGCTAGTGATATTGGTTTTGGAGAGATTGTCTTGCGAACTTTTTCTATTAATGCTTTCTCAGAAGGAGTTCGTCCTTCTGGTAAGGGTACTCCAGCTTCTGCCATCTTTGTTAACACTTTTTCCTGTTTTGATGGAGTTTTTCCTTCCAGTGGTGTAATAACACCCGCTGCGTAAGCTTTAGCAACTTTGGCTCTTTCTGAAGGTGTTTTGGGTTCTGGAGGAAGACCCATTTCTGTTTTAACTTTTTCAATAAGCTTTTTTTGTGACGCTGTTTTTCCTTCTGGCAAAGGAATTCCAGATTTAGCAAGGCCTCGCAGTATTTTTTCTTGTTGTGACGGTGTTTTTCCATCTAAAGGTGTAACTTTTCCTTCAGCTTTTGCTTTTCGCAACTTGTCTGCTAGTGATATTGGTTTTGGAGAGATTGTCTTGCGAACTTTTTCTATTAATGCTTTCTCAGAAGGAGTTCGTCCTTCTGGTAAGGGTACTCCAGCCTCTGCCATCTTTGTTAACACTTTTTCCTGTTTTGATGGAGTTTTTCCTTCCAGTGGTGTAATAACACCCGCTGCGTAAGCTTTAGCAACTTTGGCTCTTTCTGAAGGTGTTTTGGGTTCTGGAGGAAGACCCATTTCTGTTTTAACTTTTTCAATAAGCTTTTTTTGTGACGCTGTTTTTCCTTCTGGCAAAGGAATTCCAGATTTTGCAAGACCTCGCAGTATTTTTTCTTGTTGTGACGGTGTTTTTCCATCCAAAGGTGTAACTTTTCCTTCAGCTTTTGCTTTTCGCAACTTGTCTGCTAGTGATATTGGTTTTGGAGAGATTGTCTTGCGAACTTTTTCTATTAATGCTTTCTCAGAAGGAGTTCGTCCTTCTGGTAAGGGTACTCCAGCTTCTGCCATCTTTGTTAACACTTTTTCCTGTTTTGATGGAGTTTTTCCTTCCAGTGGTGTAATTACACCCGCTGCGTAAGCTTTAGCAACTTTGGCTCTTTCTGAAGGTGTTTTGGGTTCTGGAGGAAGACCCATTTCTGTTTTAACTTTTTCAATAAGCTTTTTTTGTGACGCTGTTTTTCCTTCTGGCAAAGGAATTCCAGCTTTTGCAAGGCCTTTCAGAATTTTTTCTTGTTGTGATGGTGTTTTACCATCAATTGGTGTCACGAACCCTTCAGCCTCAGCCTTTCTTATTTTCTCTGGAGGTATACCCGGTGGGGCTGCAGCTATTGTTTTTCTGACTTTATCTATTAAGGCTTTTTCCGACGGAGTTCTTCCCTCGGGTAGTTGCACACCTGCTTCAGCCATTTTTATAAGAGCCTGTTCCTTTTTAGATGCGGTTTTTCCTTCTAGAGGTGTAATTACTCCTGCAGCATACGATTTCGCCATCTTCGCTCTTTCTGAAGGAGTTTTGGGTTCGGGGGGTAAACCCATTTCTTTTCTCACTTTATCAATTAACTTTTTCTGTGACGCTGTCTTTCCTTCTGGCAAAGGAATGCCAGTTTTTGCAAGGCCTCGCAGTATTTTTTCTTGTTGTGATGGTGTTTTTCCATCTAAAGGTGTTACTGATCCTTCAGCTTTTGCTTTACGCAATTTGTCTGCTGGAGATATTGGTTTTGGAGAGATTGTCTTACGAACTTTTTCTATTAATGCTTTCTCAGAAGATGTTCGTCCTTCTGGTAAGGGTACGCCGGCTTCTGCCATCTTTGTTAAGACTTGTTCCTTTTTAGATGGAGATTTTCCTTCAAGTGGTGTTATAACACCCGCTGCATAGGATTTAGCCATCTTGACTCTTTCGGATGGAGTTTTTGGTTCTGGCGGAAGACCCAAATCCTTTCTGACTTTATCTATAAGTTTTTTTTGTGATGAAGTTTTTCCTTGTGGCAAAGGAATGCCCGATTTTGCAAGCCCGCGTAATATTTTTTCTTGTTCTGACGGTGTCTTACCATCTAAAGGAGTAAGTAATCCTTCAGCTTTTGCTTTTGATAATTTTTCTATGAATGCTTTTGGAACCTGACCTCTTTCTTCTTCAGGTGTAAGCAAATCACAAATACATTCATCAACCGGACCTTTTCCTTCTTTTACATTTTTCCCAGTTGCTTCATCTAATTTTTGTCTTTCTTCTAAGCTTAAAGCCGGACGTCCTTGTTTCAATGGTGGCGCAATAGCTTTATGGATTTTTTCCGATATGTGTGGTGGTGGTGGTGGTGGAGCTATAGTTTTTTTTACTTTTTCTATTAATGCCTTTTCAGATGGTGTTTGTCCTTCTGGCAAAGGGACTTCTGCTTCAATCATCTTTTTTAATACTTTTTCTTTTTGGGATGGAGTTTTACCTGCTAGTGGTGTAATGACACCGGCAACATAAGACTTTGCCAGTTTAGCTTTTTCTGAGGGAGTTTTAAGTTCTAGAGGTTTGCCCAATTCTGCTGTTACTTTTTGAATTATCTTTTTTTGTGATGCGGTTTTTCCTTCTGGCAAAGGAATGCCAGCTTTTGCAAACCCTCGAAGTATTTTTTCTTGTTGTGATGGTGTTTTTCCATCTAATGGAGTAAGTAGTCCTTCAGCTTTTGCTTTACGCAACTTTTCTGATGGTGATATTTGTTTTGGAGAAATTGTTTTACGTACTTTTTCTATTAATGCCTTCTCTGAAGGGGTTCGTCCTTCTGGTAAAGTTACGCCTGCTTCAGCCATCTTTGTTAAGGCTTGCTCCTTTTTTGAAGGAGTTTTTCCTTCTAATGGTGTTATTACACCAGCTGCATACGATTTCGCCATTTTTGCTTTTTCAGAGGGGGTCTTTGGTTCTGGTGGGAGACCCATATCTTTTCTTACGCTTTCAATAAGCTTTTTTTGAGACGCAGTCTTTCCTTCTGGTAGAGGAATACCAGCCTTAGCTAATCCCTGCAGTACTTTTTCTTGTTTTTCTCGAGATTTTCCTTCTAAAGGCGTTAGCAGGCCTTCAGCTTTTGCTTTACGCAATTTTTCTGGAGGTACACCTGCTGGCACAGGCGCAGCTGCGGCCATTGTTTTTCTTACCTTATCAATTAAGGCTTTTTCTGATGGTGTGCGTCCTTCTGGTAGTTGTACACCTGCTTCTGCCATTTTCACTAGAGCCTGTTCTTTTTTTGATGCAGTCTTCCCCTCTAGAGGTGTTATAACTCCAGCTGCATAGGATTTTGCCATTTTTTCTTTTTCAGAGGGGGTCTTTGGTCCTGGTGGGAGACCCATATCTTTTCTTACACTCTCAATAAGCTTTTTTTGAGACGCAGTTTTTCCTTCTGGTAGGGGAATACCAGCTTTTGCTAATCCTTTCAGTACTTTTTCTTGTTCGTCTCGTGATTTTCCTTCTAAAGGAGAAAGCAAACCTTCAGCTTTAGCTTTACGCAATTTTTCTGGAGGTACACCTGCTGGCACAGGCGTAGCTGCGGCCATTGTTTTTCTTACTTTTTCAATTAAGGCTTTTTCTGATGGTGTGCGCCCTTCTGGTAGTTGTGCACCTGCTTCTGCCATTTTCACAAGAGCCTGTTCTTTTTTCGATGCAGTCTTTCCCTCTAGAGGTGTTATAACTCCCGCTGCATAGGGTTTTGCCATTTTTTCTTTTTCAGAAGGGGTCTTTGGTTCTGGTGGGAGACCCATATCTTTTCTTACACTCTCAATAAGCTTTTTTTGAGATGCAGTTTTTCCTTCTGGTAGAGGAATACCAGCCTTTGCTAATCCTTTCAGTACTTTTTCTTGTTCTTCTCGTGATTTTCCTTCCAAAGGAGAAAGCAAACCTTCAGCTTTAGCTTTTCGAAGTTTGGCAGATGGTATTTTAATTTCTGGCTCCACCTTTTCTCTAATTTTTTGTTCTCCCACGCCTTTTTCTTTACTAGGTGTTATAATAGGTGGTTTTTCTAAAAATTTTGGCACATGACCACACAATATACAATTACAATTTTTGCAGTTCTTGTTTTTATAACAGTCATACAAACTCTTCATCACTTCAAACATAGCATCCGAATTGCAGTTGCAACAACATGTTTGTTCTGATCCTATCTGACATCGGTATATCTTGGCGTATATGGAAGGGTTTATAAAAGGATTGTTACATTCTTGTTTCTCGCATGTTCGACAAGCATTTACGATGTAATTTCTTTTAAAATAGTCTTGTTTTTTTGGTTGAGTTGCAGTAAAGCTCTGTACCTCCTTAACGGTGCTGATTTTTAAAGTTATCATGTCTGGCGTGCTGAAATTCTGACCTGTTCCTAAGTACGCATTGTTTTTGTTAGTTCGTACCAAAAATATCACTTCGTTTTTATCGTACTGTAGTATTTTGTAACATTTACGTTTTTTGCGTTTGTTACGCTTCTGTTTCCTTACCTGTTTCTGCACGATTTTCGTTTCATCATCTTTATTCATGTTTTCTACAAGTGTAAAAGGTGATTTAACTTTTTTAATAGATAATTGTTTCCTGCTGAACAAACAATGAATTTGCTCGTCATCTGCCATCTCCAATTTAACGTTGATATACAATATGTAAAATGTTAATGTTTAAGTTTTATGAAAAGAAAGGCACAGCAAAGAATGGTGTTAAAGTCTGGAAACAAAAAATATTATTAATTAGTATTGAAAATAAAGAAAGAATATATTTACTTCAAACAGACGTTTGTTGAACATGTTAGCAAAATAATGCAAAACCTCGCATTTTTTTTATCTTTCAAACTTATGATCTGATCGATTCAAGATCTACGAAAGTAAAAAGAAATAGCGAGTTGTAGAAACGTTGTGGAACAAAAGTTGTTCAGTTTTATGGGCTGACCCACCACCCGACAGGTTTTGCGTTACTTTGCTAACGCGTTGTATGTACACCAGTGGCGTAGCGTAGTGGGGGTAGCAGGGGCGATCCGCCTCGGGCGGCACTTTATAGGGGGCAGCAAAATTTCACAGCAAATAATAAAAATATTTGAACCATTTCATATTTTTATCGCAACTACAAACTCGGACCGATTGAAAAGAGCATGGAATTTTTCATTACTAATTCTGTGACGAATACGGAGAGTCCCCTTTATAAGTACCTACTCAACTTAACTGCAACCCAACTGTACCTTTGTGAAAGATATTGCAATATAATGATAACGTCCTTGCCGAGAAGTTCTCTAGAATTAATGTATGTCATGTACATATATAGGCCTAGATAGAACATGAATGTTAAAAAATGGGACGGCAAAGTGGTGCTCAAGCACTACATTACCGCAGTACATGGCAATAAAAATACTACTATAATGGGAGACAATAAGGTTGCAATTAATATAATACACATGTCACTTTTTAATTCCAACATACTTTCAAATAGGTGACATTTTTCTATAATAGTGTATTTTTGTATGACGCGCTATATCTATCTAGTCCTGTTGTAAATCAATAGTATACATTAAATTGAAATACCTAAATAAGAGGGCGGCAAAATTGTCTTCCGCCCCGGGCGGCCTACACCCACGCTACGCCAACAATTTCAAAAACGTTTATCAATTATTGTCTCATATTTAGGTATTTTTAACCCCCGACGCAAAAGAGGGGTGTTATAAGTTTGACGTGTCTGTTTGTCTGTCTGTCTGTCTGTCTGTGGCATCATAGCGCCCGAACCACTGAACCGATTTCAGTTTAGTTTTTTTTTGATGAAAGGAGACTTAATCGAGAGTGTTCTTAGCTATGTTTTATAAAAATCGATTGAGCCGTTTAAGAGTTATGAGAGAGTTGTGTATCTGTGTATCTGTCTGTGGTATCGTAGCTCCTAAGCGGATGAACCGATTTTCGTTTAGTTTTTTTTGTAACATAGATAATTTTACCCCGAGTGTTCTTAGCCATGTTTCATGAAAATATCTTCAGCCGTTTGAAGATCATCAGCTCTTTTCTAGTTGATGAGGGGATCTGACGAACTTCCTTATCTCCGATCGATTCGAAATTTGGTGCCTTGTTACTTCAATCATATTGAAAGTATATGGTAAGGTAACCATGACCTGATCAGCCGTTTGAAGATCATCAGCTCTATAATAGTTGATGAGGGGATCTGACTTACTTCCATATGTCCTATCGATTCGAAATTTGGTACCGTGTTACTTCAATGATATTGAAAGTATATGGAAAGGTAACCATGATCTGATCAGCCGTTTGAAGATCATCAGCTCTTTAATAGTTGATGAGGGGATCTGACTACTTTCCATATGTCATTTCGATTCAAAATTTGGTACCGTGTTACTTCAATGATATTGAAAGTACCTATATGAAAAGGTAACCATGACCTGATCAGCCGTTTGAAGATCATCAGCTCTTTAATATTTGATGAGGGGATATCTGACTACCTTTCATATGTTCTATCGATTCGAAATTTGTTACCATGTTACTTCAATGATATTGAAAGTATATGGAAAGGTAACCATGACCTGATCAGCCGTTTGAAGATCATCAGCTCTTTAATATTTGATGAGGGGATATCTGACTACCTTTCATATGTTCTATCGATTCGAAATTTGGTACCATGTTACTTCAATGATATTGAAAGTATATGGAAAGGTAACCATGACCTGATCAGCCGTTTGAAGATCATCAGCTCTTTAATAGTTGATGAGAGGATTTGACTACCTTCCATATGCGATTGATTTGTCATCAAATTCTATAAATATCTTTTTCGGGAGTTCTCCTTCTTCCAACTGATCTCTGCGAAGTGCGTTCCACTCAATTTTTAGACATAACTGTACTCATATATCATAATTTATTTGTAATAAAGTTTAAAAATTATGAAATAAAAATAAATTAAAAATTTAAAAACCCCCGAAGCAAAAAAGCAAAAATTTAAAAAGTCAAAAATAATACTTATTGTTGAGCCATCAAATTCGATAAAGTAACACCTATATATTTTAATTTTATTATAGAAATTGATGGATGGCACGATTTGGTTTGCTCTTTGAAATGACGCTATAATGTCACGTCGGGGTACCGCTAAGTTTAAAAAAAAATATCGTACCAAAACAAGTTGGTCGGATATGCCAGCAAATTAATAGATAGTCAATCAAATGAAGCGTCTGACTTACTTAAGCTTAAGCGGTACCCCGACGCGACATAATAGCGTCATTTCAAAGAGCAAACCAAATCGTGCCATCCATCAATTTCTAGCCATCAAAAACATAACTTGTAAAAAAACCAAGTCTCGCACGCAACTTAGTCTACCGTAAAAAGTTGTGAGATCCATGTAATACCAAGTCGGTTAATTTATTTAGTCCCTACTTAAGAGTCCTTCTGTCTTAAGTTATTACGTAATTAGCTCACCTAACAACATCTTATAGTGACCAGATCAATATTAAAAATCTCTTATGTTTTAAATAAATACATAGATTGACCTGGCAATCGCATGAAAACACAATGTATCTCACAAGTAATACATTATTATATTAAATTTGATTGTTTAGTGCGATTGCCAAGTCAATCTATGTATTTATCGCATGAAAACAATGTATCTCACAATTAATACATTATTATATTAAATTTGATTGTTTAGTGCGATTGCCAAGTCAATCTATGTATTTATTTAAAACATAAGAGATTTTTAATATTGATCTGGTCACTATAAGATGTTGTTAGGTGAGCTAATTACGTAATAACTTAAGACAGAAGGACTCTTAAGTAGGGACTAAATAAATTAACCGACTTGGTATTACATGGATCTCACAACTTTTTACGGTAGACTAAGTTGCGTGCGAGACTTGGTTTTTTTACAAGTTATGTTTTTGATGGCATCTCATTTCTTTTTGTAGATCGCATGAAAACACAATGTAAAAATGCACACCTACGCTCCACCGACCCTACACCTAACCTACACCTACCCTATACCTACCCTATACCTACCCTACACCTATCCAACACCTATCCAACACCTACCCTACACCTACCCTACACCTACCCTGCACCTCTTATTCAATTATATTCCATTATACAGGTACACTGATTCATTTACTGCAAATGTAACTTTGTAATCCTATATAATGCCCCAAGATTTATATGGGATTACAAAGTTATCTAGCAAATGATGTATCTAGAAAACTGGGCCGAAATTGCAAAATGTTTTAGTTTTTCCTTGGTTTATACACTAAACACTAATTCCATTCTAAATTTGAAGCTTCTATGTCTGCTAGAAGTGCCTTAGAGTTTTGATGATCGGTCAGTCAGTCAGTGAGTGACAAAATTAAGAAACTTTGATTCATAAACTACTGGTTCAAATTGATTGAAATTTGAAATATACCGTATTTATACAATGCCTGCTTGGTTACTGAAAACTCAGGCTTCTAGTTTTATCCACAACGAAGTTATAGGGGGGTCGAAAATGGCCTGAACTGCTTCGAGAAAAGTATGGTACGGCCGTGCCGCTTTTTTGCTCGACTTGGCGGGGGCACTGCCGTGCCCCCAGATAATAAAATTAAAATATATATAGGTGTTACTTTATCGAATTTGATGGCTCAACAATAAGTATTATTTTTGACTTTTTAAATTTTTGCTTTTTTTGCTTCGGGGTTTTTAAATTTTTAATTTATTTTTGTTTATGATCATACTTAGTTGTTGTCATAAATTTATGTTACGGATTTGCCATCAATCACGTATAATTACCGCATGTCAGCGTTAGACACAGGCGGAAGTGGAAAGGCAAGAGAAATGGTGGTGTGGAGGTGGTGAACCACTATTTTTAGAACAGCTTAAGGCCTCGTGCCCACACAGAAGCTAGCAACTTAACCCCGATACTCCAAGATATAAAGCTTGGTTGTAACGAGCGCATCGTCGTCGCAGCCTCCTATCCTATCCTAACTCTTCGGTCTACACACACACGGTCTACGCATACAGCTGATACTTTATCTCCTTTGGAATTTAGTGTTTGAGACATTCTCAAAGGGTTTTCTATTTAGCTTCAATAAAAATACAACTATTTGTATATACCCACCTATCTCCCATTCGCATATCCTGAGAATTTTCGCTTGCTGCTTGGTTGGCGGAGCAGTGTAATTACTGGGTTTTAACGAGATGCTAGTACATTTAGTATATTGTCTGTTTATAACACTTAGTAGATATATACATATTTATAACATTTTTGGCTTATTTTTGTTTTGTAAACATCTAATATGACATAATCTTTTTTTTTTATTCGTCATGTTCGACAGCCTGGGTGTCCACGGACAATGACCATTGATTGACTTTCGACTGACACCACAGACTAAAAAATAAAAATATTTATTTTTGAATTTGCCAATCATCATCATCATCATCGTCGTGTGGGTTGTGAGGTCGAGGTGTCAGTGTTATAGAGCCGCCATAGGTCACTGACTTGGCTCATGTAACGACTAGATAGTAGCCGGGACCGACGGCTTAACGTGCCTTCCGAAGCACGGAATCATCTTTCTTTTCGGAAAATCAGGTGATTCAGCCTGCAATGTCCTAACCAAACTGGGGAAAGTCAAACAAAGAGATTTTTGCTTGACAGTATCCCCACCGGGATCGAACCCGGAACCTCGGTAATAGGCGTCGAAATCTCGACCACTCAGCCACGGAGGTAGTAATAATAATATGATCTGATCCTTTTCTTTATAGACAGAGCCTACAGATCTGAGCTACAGATCAAGGAAAACAGACCTTCGCGTGCCTTCGCTGAGCGCAGTGAAGGAGTTTCTTATCAATGTTATTATGTCTATGGCTGGGTGCCAAACTTGTGCCAAACTCAGAGTAACAAAAGACGATCGCTTCTTCGCTCCCTCGGTACCAAAACCTTCTGTGAAATGAAAGGCTACTCTACGCTTACAAAATTTTATTTTTATCAATCACGTATATTCTGAAAGTTGACCTTTGCATTGTTTTGAGATACTAATCGCCGTAGTTCCAATTTTGACCATTTCACAGATTCTGTGGTAGCTCTGTAATAAAGAATACTGGCCGCTTTGGCACTGATTCTCCATGCTATACAGTCTATGCCTTGTGTGAGTATACCGCACAATCTCGCATTTTAATCTGATGAAGTTTACTGTCATTTTGATGTTTGTGATGAGTGTTGTTTGCGATTTATGGCAATTTATTTTATAATCTTCAAAAATACAAATGCATACCTAATTTATTTTTACAATTTATATGAAACAGCTATAGAGGAGTTCAAGATAAAAATATAACTGTGTAAGGAGTTACTGCAGAAAAAAACAGAACTTGAACTGAATAGTTAATTAAACAAACTATGGAAGGCGCAATAAGTTAAATAATAAAAACGACACTCGCGATGTTCTGCAGGTGATCGTTTTTTTTTAATCTAAACAAACAGGCAGAAAATTATCACAAGGTACATTGAATTTCTCGTCGCCTTTCAACTTGTATAAATTTACTCATATCGATAACTAATGGTTTGGATTTACTAACTAATTTCTAATTAAATTTTTTATTTATGGCGTTTCACTAAACTTGTAGTATTTCGCCAGTATCAAGTGGTTTTGCTAAGTAAGTAGCATGAGATACCTATACAGACAGCTTAGATAAATGAAAGGCTCGCGCCGAGCGTCTCGTCTTGTATTTCCTCCGAGCTTGCATCCTTCCAAATTGTCATTGTCATTGTTGAGTTGCCGCATTCACGGAGCTGTTGTTTTTAGATAGCGCGGTATCTAGGCGAGCGCCGCGCGAGCCTTTCATTTATCTAAGACAGACAGCCTAAGACTAGGGTGCTGTGTGAAGCCAACGTGTCCGCTGCAATTCATCAATAAATGACGGCAAAATGCAAGCGTTTCAATTTTGTCCTATTAAAGATTGTTCCAAGTCATTCACTGGATAATACACTATCAAAAATTATGTACACTAAACACTCCTTAAATAAACTAAAAATCGAAAATTAACGCCCGACCGCCATTGACGGATGCTAACAATCGACCCCTAACTAATTTCTGTCTGCTTCAAATTGTTGGGTATTCGGGTGGATAGACGTGTCAGGAGTTGGGGTCGGTTATCGACTTTACAACCCCCACGATAATAATGTCTGAGCGTACAAGACCACTCCTAATGTTGCGGCCCAGCAGCCGCACGGAGCTGCTGAACACCACACGAAGGATGTTGTAGAGTATTTTAATATAAAACGTGGCAAAAGCCAGGGTTCAGTCCAGGTAAAGGTAAAGGTATTTATTTAGGTAGGCAGTAAAGGTATTTATTTATTTATTTATATAATATATTTTATAAAACTGGAAGATAATAACATGGACAAGTTTACTGTTGGAGATCAGGACATGAAGTGAGGAATTTGGCAGTAAAAAGGCAAAATCGAAACGTAAGAAATCTAAATTTGAAAATGTTTTAAAATGAAAGATTAAACTGCCAGCAAGAAAGGTTGCCAGTCATAAAACAGAAAAGAGGACGAATGCCTCGTTACAATGTCTTAATCGAAAGTACAAACTATCTTCATTCCAAACATCCAAATCGTTAAAGCGTTAACGCGGAAGAAAACAAAATTTTATAATATTAGTGCTCGTATTAGTGTTATTATATATTATACCGATATTCATTTCTCAGGTGTCTAGGCATGAGAGAGGAAAAATACTACTACGAGCCGAAATCCCAGTTTGCATACAGGGTGAGCGAGGATGGTGATGGCTTCGGCCCCTTCATTCCGAGGCGCAAGAAACGGCAAAATAATATCCTCGCCTCTTGTATGGCTAAAATATATGAGAATTGCGCTGGCTATAATGTAAGGTAATGTCTATTACTTATAAAAAAAATCAATTAACACTATTTAAAACCAAAATCTGCTGTTTAAAACCGGAAATGGTTTAATTCGCTAACGCAGAACAGACAGTGTTATTGTGTTGACGTGTTGATCAGTTTTCATTAGGAAAACGTAAGT
The DNA here is from genome assembly GCA_951230895.1 of Carpatolechia fugitivella. Lineage (NCBI taxonomy): Eukaryota > Metazoa > Arthropoda > Insecta > Lepidoptera > Gelechiidae > Carpatolechia > Carpatolechia fugitivella. The sequence goes on along the minus strand of OX579645.1, from coordinate 33,705,647 downwards.
CACAAGAACGTAGGGCGTTGTGTAGTTCGCGCGTCGGCTTCATCACCACTTTCGATGCGCTTCGATCAATATGAATTAAGCCTTATGGTAATCATACTGGTATACATCGCGAGGAAACTTGCGCGTACACACGTCCTGTCAAGAAATTGAAAGGTTGTGTGCGAAGTCTCTGGTCATCTATACTCATAGTCGGGGTAGGCTCGAGCCCCTTGGTGGGCTAGCAACCGACGACTTGCGCAGATACCCTAATATTTGCCGTCCTTATATGGAAAACTTAAGATTAATCTTAATGTTTTCTTTTCAGACATTGTCACTTCCGTGGATTCGTGAGTAATAAAAACTACTTGACAAACTCGTTGAAGGACTTGCTCATTCTCACCTGCTTCCTGCTGGCGAACTTCGTTGTCTTCTTGGCCATTTTCACCAGGATGTCAGTTCAAATCACGTTCTGCATCGTTGAGACCGTCAAATGGATTCGAAGGTACAGTCGTAGCGCTTCTTATTCTTCTTCACGTGGGTTTTAAGGTTGCTCAAATACCCTGGTGTCAGAAATATAAAGCAGCGAAAGGCAGCCCGTGAAGTAACATACGACGTAACATGTTTAGTGCCGGAAATAGGGCGGTGCGAGCGGTGCCAGGCACGGGGCGCAGAAATGACCAAGACAACTTTTTGCGTCAACGAAAAAAGCGACATAATTTGTAAAACGATACCAGCCCAACCGAATCTGCCTCTTCATTATTAAATGAAATAATAAACCTTATTGGGTTAGCTGAATGGCCAGTTTATTCGTAAATGGAAGAGCCAATTTTAAACTAAACTTTATATAGGCACAAGCAGTGGCGGATTACCGCGCGCGCACAAGTTTTAAAACGAAAATAGGACCTACGAGTTTCCAAGTGCACCCCGTTTACTTAATTATTCCTGCATCTCCTGATTCCCTAAAAATAGTTGGGAAGATAAAACTGCGAAGTGCGCCCCGCTACTAAATTGTTTCTGTATTGTCCTATGAGAAGTTGTTAAGATTTCTGGATCGCCTTATAGAAATTGGTAAGATAAAACTGCGAAGCGCGCCCCTTCTGCTAATTACTCCTGCATCGCGTTATTCTCCTTGATCAACGAAACTATCTTGTTATTCGCGTTTTTCTTCTGGTTGTGTTGTACCCTCTCACACTTTTTATATCTACGTGCTGGGTGGTACCTAGCTGAACAACTTTTGTTCTACAACGTTTAGAGAGCGTTTTTATTTGTAATAATTCTCTTTCATATAAATTAACTCGGGTATTTGAAGGCAGTTCAAAATATTTTTAAGGGCGCAGTAATAGAAACTCGCACAGGGCGCAAAAAATCCCATTTACGGCACACGGTGTTTTTGTGTGGAGCCCTTAGGGTGAGTTTCTACGATAGCGAAAAGGATAGGAGCGAAAGGGGCAGCATGCAGAGCAGAGAAACGGAGCAAAGATCGTTCGATCGTTGGGTTTACCCACAGAGAAATTACCGAGCTACTGAGACTAGACCATTTGTGTGTCGGTCAACCTGACAGCGAAATGTCGTCACAGTTCAATCATATCATGAGAGCACACTGAAAAAAATTTAATGAGCCTTACACCTTACATAAGTAGCAAAGCTCTAGAAAATACGTAGGAAAACGGAATAGACGGACGTTAAATGAGCTAGACGCATGACGTAATGAGCTAGACGCATGGCGCGTATGAGTTGGACTCATTATAAGTACAATTGCTACTTAATTTAGAGTAATTCGTCGACTCATTATAAAGAGTGACTTACCCCAGTGCACTTTTTTCTCAGTGCACATCTCCTCTCTTTTCCTCAGCAGCAGTTTGGAATCAGAAATCTTTATTGTTTACCATCTCGTCTTCGCTAGAACTACTTCCACCGATCCTCTCCTGTGCGCTCCACCACCGCTGTTCTCACCGATGCGAAATGGAGATTTTTATTTCGAATAATATGATTGGATATGTAGAAGTATAAAAAAAGCCTTTTAGGAAACCAGTTACGAGACCCCGGTTTCCTAAACGGCGGAAGCGGGTTGATTTCTAGCCGTCTCTGCTCCGCTCCTCTCTTTTCAACCTCTGAAAATGCACCCTAAGGGCGTTTGCGCACTCATCCGTATCCGTTTCTGATCCGGTTTGGCCGTGGACGCTTACGCACCCATACGTATCCGGTTCGTTTTCGATCCGTAAATTCTCACTCCGGATCGGTTTTTTTTACGGATCAAAACCGAGTCGAAGTGGCCGCCATACAAATTGTACGTACGCTTGCGCACTACACGATTTTTTTACGGATGAAAAGTGAGGTACGGGGAGGGGAAAGCTCGCGCTGCTAGTGATGTGCCAAATGGGCTATTTTTTGATAAACAAGTATGTTGGTACTCGTTACAAAAATAATCGAATGCACACTCGAGACAAGAGACTCCAGGATTCTATTTACGTGAAACGAACTATACGAGTAACGTGAGCGACTTTATTGCGGGATCTACATTACATGACCTTTGCCCCTTCTAAGGTGTACAGTAAGTCATTTACAGTGAGCGCGGCACGTTTGTGGAACGAACTCCCTTCTGACGTGAGAAAATCTTCTTCTGCATCTACCTTCAAAAAGCAATTTAAAAAAATTTGGTGATACGATTCGGACATGTAGGTGTTATAGTATAATTTATTTCAGTAGGTATATATTTTGATTATATACATACGTATAGGTATTAAATGCATTATATATTAATATGTATAGTAAGTAGTGTTTATTTATTTGAATCATGTATAGTATAGTAATTTATTTTAGAATGTAGTTATTTTATGTAGCCAATCAGTTATGTCAGTATAAGCACTTTATGTACAGTGCCTGCCACTCACATTTTTCCTCCTGGATGTTCAAAGGTTGACTGGAAGAGATCTCTCACGGGATAAGTCCGCCTTTGCACTGTAAACTTTTCTTGTGACTTCTTATTGTAATGTTACTTTTATTGTGCAATAAAGTGTTTACATACATTAGGGTGTCCCAAAAAAATCAAAGTATTTTTTTTTTAACGCATACCCTCTTAATTTATTTGTATGATGTCAAAACAATTATAAATAAAATTTTGTGGCAGTAGGACCACGGCAACCCGTGCCGACTTGCTTCGAAACTTGTCAGTACTTGCTTTTTAAGACGAACGCGCGCTTACGTGTTAATGAGCTTGTAATTACTTGCTATTTTGTGAGTATACACATTGTTTTCAATCAGTCAACATGGCAGTGGAGTTACGCAGTTCTAAAAAGAGTATATTTTTAATAGGAGACGTAAAACATCAAATAACGGGTTCAAAACTTCCCTCTAATGGACAAGTTCTGGCGGTTTTATTTTACAATATTCGTGAAGTGAATTTAACTGTCAATGAAAGTGCAAATCTCACTATTCGCGAATGTATTATCTATTGGGAAAAGGCTCGTATACCTACCAAATCCTTACCGAATTGTGTGAAGAAACTTGTGAACTTATATCAAGTGTGGAGGGATTTACAAAAAAATGCCCAAAAAACACAAGAGGTATTTAAACAGCGCCAACAAAATTTTGTCAGCACATTAGATAATTTGTTCGATATTGCACACGCCGATGCGCTTTTGTTAATGAAAATAAATGAAGACAAAACGTTCCTGCAGCGACAAAGAGAGCCAGGTCGCCCTGGTCACTTGGCTGGAGTGGACAAAAAACTGACGGATAAAGAAGAAAGGGCGCGCCTCAGAACTATTGAGGAAGAAAAGCGACGAGCTAGATATTTTTCGGCACCAATGCCTTCGTCATCATCTTGTGAACCGTTACAAAATGAATCATCTTCTGATTCTTCTTCTGAAAATCTAGACTTGCAAGATTTTCCAACTTTGACGGAGAACACACAACCTGGAACGAGTAAAACATCTATGCGAAGAGATTTTATTACGCCAAAATTAGTGGCAGCGCTAGATAGATGTCAGTTAAGTATGAGAGATTCTGTGTTCATTCTTGAAGCTACTATTGAGGCACTTGGATATAAAATTGATGAATTTCCAATAAGTAAGTCGTCAATTCAAAGAATTCGTACCGAAAAAAGGAAAAAACGCGCGGAAGCAATAAAAATTGATTTTCAAAACGAGGTACCAGATGTTGTAACTGTTCACTGGGATGGCAAACTGTTGCCTGCTACAGATGTTAGGAAGTCAAAAGAAGAACGTCTTCCAATTGTTATTACATATGCAAATAAGGAACAACTTATTGCAGTGCCAAGGTTGGAAAGCTCTTCAGGAAGCGAACAGGCACAGGCTGTTTGGAATGCAATTGTAGACTGGAATCTCGAAGATAAAGTGCAAATTCTTTGTTGCGATACTACCGCTTCAAATACAGGTCGTATCAATGGTGCTTGTGTGCTTCTTGAGCAAAAACTCAATAGAGAAATGCTTATTTTTGCATGCCGCCATCACGTGTACGAATTGGTGTTAAAAGCAGTGTTCGAAGTAAAAATCAGTCAAGTTACTACAAGCCCTGATATTCCACTCTTTAAAAAGTTCCGAGAAAACTGGAAAAACGTCGATCCCAGTAAAATACAGAGTTATACAGAAAAACTCGCATCGCACTTGATTGTAACCGAAATCGACAAATTGCTTGAGTTTTATCGAACTGAATTGACCAAAGAAATACATAGGGATGATTATCGAGAGCTGATAGAGCTTTCTGTGATATTTTTAGGCGGAGATGAAGACAGAAAATTTAAAATTCGACCTCCAGGTGCCATGCACCAAGCTCGATGGATGGCAAGAGCGATTTATTCCCTGAAAATATTATTACTAAGTGCTCAATTCAAAATTACGAGTAAAGATAAGGCAGCTCTGTTAGACGTCTGCTTGTTCATCGTGTCGTCCTACGTAAAGCCATGGCTCCAATGCTCTATGGCAGTTAAAGCACCAAACCAAGACCTGTGCTTTTTAAAATCGATGAAGGCTTACGAAAAGATTGATAAAAGCATCTCAAAAGCAGCTTTACAGAAGTTAAATCAGCACTTATGGTATTTGACTGAAGAAGCATCTATCTTGTCACTATTTGACGATGATGTGGACCAAGAAACCAAGACAAAAATGGTTGAAAACTTAACCAAAGATATTTCATCATCTTACAGTAAACGTTATATCCCATCAAAGGAAGAACTTTGCGGCCCATTGTATGATAAAAACATCTGTGACTTTATTTCAGTCAAAAGCAAATCTTTCTTTAATAGCCTAAAAATTGCCGACAGTTTTCTCTACGAAAGTCCTGCTATGTGGTCAAATAATGACTCATTTCAAGAAGCCAAAAAGAAGGTTTCATCGTTGAGGGTGGTGAACGATACAGCTGAAAGAGCGGTCAAGTTGATGCAAGATTTTCATGGTTTAATCACGGTTGAGGAGGAACAAAAGCAGTTTTTGTTACGTTGCGTACAAGAACACCGTAAAATTTATCCTGACTGCAAAAAACAAACTTTAAAACGAAAATTTAACCAATAGTTCTTTGTGAATGTAAAATAATAAATATTTATACTATTTGGCAATATTGGTGATTTTATTTACTAAATAAACATTTGGTTGTAGAATCCTGTCATACTAACTTAGGGAAAAAAAATGTTTTTATGTTTAGCATGAAGTCGGCACGGGTTATCATTATCCGATCGCAAAAATATTTATTATTTGAGTTATGTAGGTCAAACAGAAAAAAATAAGAGGGTATGCGTATTTGAATTCGAGAAAAAAAAAATCTCCTTTATACCTTGGGACACCCTAACATACATACATACATACATAAGTAGATATAATTAAAAAGGATCAACCTAGTATTCGAATTCTATAAGTACCTACCCGAAATCTATACTCGAGTACAGTCGACTGCTCATCAGTCAGTGGTTAATTTTTTACACTTTGACATATTTAAAGTTCCACTTATATTACATTCACCGACCGGTTTACCACTTGAACGCTTCTTACTTCTATAGCAATTATGGTGGAGATTCGTAACCTGACGTTTCCACTGACTTGCAGTTGATGGTACCTGGGTATTCAACTGCTATATTCTGAATTCTCGAATATGTGAGTACTAACAAGGTACTCGGTTACTAGTCAGCTCGACTCGGCACATCACTACGACAATATCATGCAATATCGTGTCGAATACGGATGAAAATCGGATCGGATACGGATGAGTGCACAAACGCTAGACGTGGATTTACCGCCCGTTTTTTTTTACGGATCAAAAACGGACCGGGTAAGAATCGGATACGGATGAGTGCGCAAACGCCCTTATACATTTTTTTTCAATTAGCAATTTAACGCAACTCCTCTCGGGTGGTAGGGAACAACTTTTATAACAGAAGATCCACAAAATCTCAAAAAAAAAAAACTTTTCATAGGGAATCTTCTTCTTCTTCATCGTAGCGTTTACCCGGCCTAGTGCTGGGGTCCGCTTTCCTACTTAATCTTCTCCACTTTGCCCGGTCTTCGGCATCCTTAGGTGTGAGATTGTTAGGGAATATGCATAAAAATAGTACATTGTTGTACGAGGGGTGAAAGTAACTTATTTAGCGCCGCCGAGACGGGGTTTGGGGCCTGAGCATAGTGAGGGCCCTAAATAAGTCTTTCACCCGTGGTAAACACTGTGCTTTTCATTACGAATACAAGGAAAGAAAAAATAAAAACACGAATTAGCTGAAGAAAAAATGAGTGACTTCCATATCTGAATCAGATGAACTCATTGTAAACAAAACCCTACAACTCGAGAAACAAATGATAATCGGATTGTTGCTTTCCCGCCTATTTTTTTTATTTTTTGCTGTGGCCGGCCAGCTTTAGAGCCATTATTTTAAATTTCCATCATTGAAAAATATTAAATATTTTGGCCAAATCTATTTTATTTTAAAGAAATAGTTGAAAGTTAATTATAATAAAGTCATTTAAAAATATATACTTATTCTTTAATTAATACTTAACTTATGTTATTTAAATTTAAGATTGCGCTGTAATTGAGTGGCTGTATAGAAAGATGGAACATAGTTCAATAGAAATGTGAAATTAGAACAAGTTTTTTTTAATAATTTGACAGCTGTCAGTTGAAAGTTATTTTCCCTCCGGGCTGAAAAATATTACCTTTAGCCCGGCTCCTCAGGCAACTTCCGAACTACTTTCAGAGTACCTATGAGTAATGAAAAATAATAGTTATATTAAGTATATAAAAATAGAATACTGACAGTCAAAACTGAATCGAAATTGATCGAAAAACAAACTAGCCCTGCGTTCCGAGACGCGCTGAAATCGATTAGGGTAATAACGGGTAATGGCGGTCACTTAATTAACATAGAACAACAAATTATTGCAGGCACTTGCAAACAAAACCCGAAACGAGGCGACAAGATTTTTGCAACATCATCAATCCTTCTCGCACCATAGCTGACACTAGAACATACATTGACTTCGCCAAGGACACAAACAAATATTATGAATAATAAATAAATTAAATATAAATTAAATACCTACATTAAATATCACAGATTTCATTAAATTGTTAGTTACAGACCTACCACAAAATCTGTGAATTACCGAAATAGTCAATTTCACTGTTTCTGAATTTAGCACATATAAAATAGAGATAAATAGCAGACGATTCATGAAAAAAACAACAGTATCGATGGTTCACCAATTTACAGTAATTTTTTCAAATACACTTTTTTGTATGGAGAACGTATGGCGCTACTGGCTTAGTGACGTCACTTGTCTAGACTTGCCTCTCTGTCTAATCTTGAATAACTCTGTAAATTTAATTTTAAAGATAGGGCTTATTTTATTTTTCGGTAACAGGAACTAATGATTCGATTTATAAATTAAATTCTGCCATTGTGTTAGTGAAATCACCCAAAAAAAATGTAATAACGGATCTAAGATCTAAGTAACATCCTATGGAAATAAATTTTGACTTGATTTGAAAAAAAAAAATGTGGCGAAATACCCAATTGGAAGTATGGAAATGCCAACATTCAGAAGAGTTGTGACTGGTTGGAATTCAATTTTGTTACTAGCGCCGACGTTCATATGATTCATAGATAAGTTGGTAGGTCTGTAAAACTTAAAAATTATGTATACTATGTTAGTAAAAATAAAATAAAACTTTATAGATTTTGAATTAAATATATATTTACCTACTATTGAAATGTGGTTATTATTTTTCGTGTTCCATAGGTAAATGGCAAAAAAACGTAATAGGGATGATCTCAGTAAAGGAAACGATATTCGATTTGTGCGTTTTATCTGTCAGTCATAACAGTACGAGTAATCATCAAGAAAATCTTTGTGGATACTTCGTATTCCTACTGCACATGGATCTTCGCAGAACCGATGACCGTTGGAGCAGACGGGTTCTCGAATGGAGACCACGTCTCGGGAAACGTAGTGTGGGACGCCCCCCTGCCAGGTGGACTGATGACCTGAGGAATTTCATTAACACTAATACTGTGTGTGAACATTGGTTAATTACAATAATAATAACAATAAGAGAGCATTAATTTACAAATAAATACACATACACAATGCATGCGACTACACATTTCACTCATTATATCAATAATAATATAGAACTTAAAAATCCAAAATTTTTTTTTTAGGAGAGACTTAAACCGAATCACCTGTCACTGTTAATAAAAAAAAAAATTAGTTACCTGGTAGCATCTTAGACTATTTTTGAATTCTTTAATATTGGAAATGGTCCTAAAGTGAACCGGAAGACAGTTATACAAATTAATAGCTTGGTGACGTGCACTATGCCTTTCCACCACTTTCAACTTAGCAGCAAATGACTGTAGAATTTGTTTTCTCCTAGTCTATTCATTTTCTCCTCATCTGTTTCATGGAGATGCAGGTATTTTACAAGATATGTCAAGATTAAAAATATATTTAAAGAAGGTACTGTAAGAATACTCAATCTAACAAAATGCCCCCTACATGATTAAGAAGGTCGCTGGTGGTGGCTGGATGAGGAAAGCGGGTGATCGTGCGCTTTGGCGTGCCCAAGGGGAGGCAGCAGTCCAGCAGTGGACTGCAATAGGTTGATTGATTAATTGACTGATTTTGTGATAGAGCTTTGTTTTGTTCAGATTTTTCATTTTTGTTTTACAAGAGATTCCTAATATTATAAAACAAAGTCGGGTTTGTTCGAACACTTGTAACTCGAGAACGGCTGGACCGATTTTCATGGTTTTTGATTTGTTGTATTTGTCTCCGTCCCGAATAGCAGAATAAAGACTATTAAAAACGTTGGAAAATTTACGAAAAAATAAAAGAAAAAACAATTTCCCATACAAAATGTTCATGTGTAGGGTAGGTGTTGGGTAAGTGTTGGGTAGGTGTAGGGTAAGTGTAGGGGATGTTGGGTAGGTGTAGGGTAGAGTAGAGGTAGGAAAAATGGGAAGACAACGTCTGCCGGGTCAACGAGTACTTGATAAATACAATTTTCATAACACTTGTATCTGATAGCCCCAAAGACACGTATAAAGCATGTTGGATTGTACCAGTCTTTGTACTGTCGCTGTGTTTGAGTTTGTTTTGTTACATCCTGTATAACAAAGAATACGAATCCCAGGGGTACCAACATTTTGGGAATATAATTATAAGTAAAACAATCACTTTAACGGCACAATTTTTTGTATTCATCCATGAACGTGGTCCCTTAAACCTAAATCATTTAGTAAATACATAATTGATTTAGTAAATAATAACGTTAACTTAAAAGTGATACTCGATACAAAACTACTTTGGACGTGTTAATCTTATCTTTATCTGCGCACAGCGAAGACGCCGCGCTTATAAAAAAATATCAAACGAGTGTCTGCGCTGAAAAACACATCTCACTGATGTAGAACGAATGTATTAACATAATCGTTTCAAAAAAAAGATTTATTCAATACAATTGCGCTAGAGCTTCTCATACGAGTCCTATCAATAGCTTTATTTCGAGCATATATTTCACGAGAACTTAGAAGTAAATTAGTTGTAATTATAAAAACTAATGGAGCAACATGTTTTGCTTAAGGCACATCTTACTGAGAATAATAATATAGTGTGAAATAATTTGCCGATTCTTAAACATGATTCGAAAATGATTTCCTTAGAGATTTTTTGAAGATCTTTGGTGTCACAAATTAAACTTTTTACAAAAAGATCACCAGATTCATTAAGTAAGTATAAAGGTGCCTGTAGGATATAAAAATAATGATAAATTATACTCATTACACGTAATATCACTCTAAATCCATACAAAATACTTAAACTAATGGATAGACCAGCGCGCGCGGTCGGCGCCCTCGCGGCGCGCACTTGGTACGGCCACAAGATCCAATCGAAAAAAAAAAACTATTCTAAATTACCATTTTATGGTCACAAGTTGGGGCTCAAGCTCAACTTTACATGTAGATTCGCAACAAGAGATTCAGTAAAAGATCTGGTTCTTTTTAGAATTAATCAAAAACAAAGATAAAATTTAAACAGAAAACAAAGTATAATAATTTTGCTGAAATGCAATTGCAACATAATTGCGAAATATTTGAGCCACTTATAACTACAAGACAATCGAATCGAAAGTGAAATATTTAAGGCAAAAAGTGTAAATAAATGTCGTCTTGAGAAATATTAAATTACTTTGAAAAACTACGCTAACAACCAGCTTTGTATACCTATTTCAGCCCTACATTCTATCCTAACATTTTATTAAAGTCAATGCAAAATTTAGAAAAAAAAATCTTAACTATCAACAATCGACATTGTATATTTGTCACAATTGTTTTGTTAAAACGTTTAATAGACGTAATGTATTTTAAATGCAGAAGCAGAAAATCATAAGGTATATTTGTCGTTAAAAAATCTAGTTTATTGCACAGTGTTTGACAAAAAGACACGACCATATACTTATTAGGATAACTTTTTGTCTATTCTTTTCTATAAAATACACAATTGATTCCCGTTCTGATCTCAAAACGGGACGATCAAAGTCATTCGAAATATTAATATGAAATTTTATAAATGAACGACACATACATACACATTTCTCCAAATTAATAAGGGCATGAAGAATATAGCATAATTTGTCTTACTCGTAGAACACACAGTACTAACAGCTATAAAAACTTGTTGAAAACACATAGTTGTAGACTTAAAATGGGAAACAAATGTGTGCGAAAGAAACAGAATCTTACACTATCAGTAAGAAAAAGAAGCAAAGATTTAGGGCTACTGTGAAATTATCATTAGAAATTTAGGTAATCCAGTTCTAAAGGTGAGGTTAAATCTAAAATATTCGACTTCAAGCTAGCTATACTTAAATTAAATCATAAAAAGGAAACGTCGCACGTTGGCGAACATTCCTAGTCAATTATATATTACATATAACGTAAAGAAGAGTTGCTGACATGTAAGTAGTGTTATTGCACCTTTGAAATGGAATAGCTGCTCATAGTACATATTATGACACGAAATTCATGTCACTTAGCCCAATTGTGCCGTGTGGTGACGGCAGAGTAGAATACATTTGTCACCAACCCCTACTCTTCCCGTGGATGCCGTAAGAGGCGACTTAGGGACTACACATTGAACAGGGAACGGGCAGCAGCGCTCTCTGATACTGTGGACAGAAACTGTTCTTTACTAGATATGTTTGCTTACAAATATTAGCTGCTCATGAAGCTACTGGCGGTTTTTAACACGGTTTTATTCGATGATATGGTGCCAAGAGTTGGTCAGATATTGGTGCCAGATAAGCGTGGGTATAGTGACAAGGCCATCAATGTTAGAATTAAGAAAACTGCTATAAGTAAAACAGCATACAAAAAAACGCCAGTAGCGGCTTATAAAATACTTGATTCGTGTAAGCGAACCTGATCAGCGTTCATTTTTAATTTAGTTAATTTAAACGTTTGTAGAATGTAAATAGAAATATCGGGCCAATAAATACGGCCATGCCATTAAACTAGCAGTAGTAAGTTGGTTTTTCATAATTTCACGTGATCACATCGTTACAACTACCGGACGGAGATGTATACACATGTTCTAAGGCACTATAAGTTCTATATAAGGTGCCCCGTAATTAGTGTCAAATATTTTCAGGGCTGAATGTAGTAATCATATTAGTCACGTAGAAAAAATATTTCGAAAATCTACACGTTAGTTAAAAAGTTTTTTTTTTCTAACAAATAATAATAATAATAAAATATGACATGCAGAGATCACTCTCTGCATGTACACTCACATTACTCTAGATGCCCTTATAGCGCTGAGCGCGTGCGTGCGTGCATGAATGAAATTCTAGTGTGCTATTTGTTGTAAATGTAGTAGTGATCAGCTGGTTGAGGGTGATGTTTTTTATGATTAGGTAACCAAGTTTGGCTTAATAACTAACGTGTCAATAGATCTCTTTTTTTATGAAGTGAAGATCAGTACTTCTACTTTCAGCCCTGAAAATATTTGACACTAATAACGGGGCACCTTATATATCAAAACATTTTTATTTGTGTAGGTGCGAGCATAAGAAATAGTCATACATAAGATTTATTGCAAACTTCATAATTGAGGCAAAATAGACAGAGTGGAAATGTGTATATGTCGTGGCCATTTCATAGAATTGACCACATCATGAAATGCTTCAAGTGGTCGCATTTCATGATTTTTTTCCATTGGCCAAATCATCAATGATCAATGATAAGAAATCGGTTCATGAAGTTGCTGTGTTTTGTGTTGATCATTGAATGGTCAATACAAAACACAGCTACTTCATGAAATGGTCAAGATTATTTAAATTATTACATAGAGGCGCTGGAAGCGCTTTGTTTGGCTTTGTTTGGCGGCCGCGTTATTTCTCGCACTGAAAAAGTGAATAATTAAAACGAAGAAAAAAAGAGTTTGATGAAAAAGTACTCTAAAAATGTCTGTCGGACTTAGAGAACAATAAGTTCCAAACATATTTTAGATTCTTATTAAATATTTCATGGACGCCCTATTTTGAAGATATGGCCAATCGTGTGATTTAATGATCTGGTCAAATTTTGTTACCCACAACAATTCTAGAGCATTTCATGATGTGGGCAATTCTACGATAAGGCATATAACTACATACCTGGGCTGATTGATAACTGGCCGAAACGACGAACTTAAAAAAATGATACGCAAAAAAAAAATATTACATTATATTTTGGCATCTTTTTGAAAATAGAACGCCAAATTTGAATTTAATCGAACTGGTGGAATTTGTTTGATAGGACGTAGAACTTTCTCTGTCGTAAATTTTCTTAACAATGGAAAGAAACGAAATTCGTGCGGTGATAAAGTTTTACGTTTTAAAACAGAAAACAGCAACCCAGATTAAAACCAAGCTAGACAGTGTTTTAGGTAATTCTGCTCCTGCATTGAGTACAATTCACACCTGGGTAACTGATTTTAAACGTGGAAGACAGAGCTGCGAAGACGCCCACAGGTCTGGCCGTCCAAATGAAGTCACGAATCCGGACATGATCAAAAAAATTACAAAATTGTATTGAATGACCGGCGCTTGAAGTTGCGAGAGATAGCAGAGATGGTGAGCATTTCATCTGAATGCGTTTTTAATATTTTGCACCAACATTTGGGAATGAAAAAGCTTTGCGCGCGATGGGTGCCGCGTTTGCTCACTGTTGACCAAAAGCAACGTCGAGTGGACGATTCATCGGAGTGTTTGGCGCTGTTTAACCGAGATCCTAACGAGTTTTCGCGGCGTTATGTAACAGTCGATGAAACCTGGATACATCATTATACTCCCGAGACAAAAGAACAATCTAAGCAGTGGACTGAGAGCGGAAGACCTGCGCCGAAGAAAGCAAAAACGGTTTTGTCGGCCGGCAAAGTGATGGCGACTGTTTTTTGGGATGCTCGAGGGATTATTTTAGTGGATTATCTGCAAAAAGGAAAAACAATAAATGGAGAGTACTACGCAAGCTTGCTGCAAAAATTAAGTGAAGAAATCCAGAAAAAACGACCACATTTGGCCAAGAAAAAAGTTTTGTTCCACCATGACAACGCACCTGCACACACGTCAATGGTTGCAGTCGCCAAACTCCATGAATTGCGGTTCGAATTGCTACCGCATCCACCCTATTCCCCGGATCTGGCCCCGTGTGACTTCCACTTATTCCCAAACCTGAAGAAATGGTTAGGTGGCCAGAGATTTTCATCAAATGAAGAAGTCATTGTTGCCGTGGACGAGTATTTTGAGGGGTTGGAGAAAACATTTTATCAAACTGGTGTAACGGCATTGGAGAAGCGCTGGACTAAATGCATCGAGGTAGAAGGAAACTACGTTGAGAAATAAATTTATTTTAAATAGATTTTTAAAGTTTTTCTTTGTCGTTTCGGAAACTTATCAATCAGCCCTCGTACATATACATATACATGGGCGAAAGGTTAAAAAATGAGTCATTAATTTTGCCCATACAAAAATCGTGAATAGGCAGGTTGAATTTTGTTTGTTTCTACTCTTTGTCTTGTTTTGCCTTTGATATGCCGTCTTTTGTTTGGACGGCTTCAATTTAGCTTTATTCTTTCGTATATTAGTTTTTTTTATTAAGTTATCGATTTGATTAGCCCGTCCACTGTCCAAGACTCAACTCCTTTCCAATAGAGCGATTGCAGCCGACTCTCGGTAGCCGTGACATGCAAAAAGTTTATATTTTATATCCTTAAATGTTTTGTTTGCATCGGTGGAACCAAATATTTTGTACTAAACTTTTTTACTACGTAAGAGAATAACTGTTTTATACTTGTGCATATATTAGCTGTCCGCCACTTTGTTTACTTTTCTATTATAGACAGCATAAAAACCTTATCTACTAAAAAGTCATGGGCCAGCTTTCAAGGTGATACCGATTGTCGGACTTATGCGATCGCGAATCAAAGGAGCAATGTCATAAAATTCCAGGGTTCGAAAATATCCGATATTTATTATAAATATCAAAATAGCGGATATTTATATATATATCCGATATATATCACATACTTGATATCAATTTTGTATGGCAGCAAAATTATTATTTTATTGTATTATTTATGTATACTGTTTTTCAAACATAAAAAATTACAAAAAATAAACATTTATGATAAAAGTCATCATTTAATAAACAGTTATATTCTATAAATACAAAATTTATTTAATGCAATACACAATAATGAACTAAAATCGTTTTTGCATTTATTCAATAACCTTCTTTGTAAAAAATAATAGAGTAAACAAAACAAAAAAACTTTTTCGTGACGAAATTTTTCATGCAGAACAGTGACGTGATTGACGCCAGTAATCAACCAACCAATCGCGCGCCGGTGAGATGCCCATTTAAGGACTAAAACTTACTATTAAGGAGTATGTATGTGGGAAGTAGAAAGAAATACACAATAGCAAACTGCAAGCAAATACTTAATAATAACAACTTTTTTAAACGATTTTTGTATTGATATATATCACAAAATATCATTTGATATATATCGGATATATATCAAGATATATATCCATTGATATATATCCTTGAACCCTGTAAAATTCCATTATAATTTTACAATGCGCCGTACGATTGACATCAATTTGTTAAGACAGATGATCTTATTACTCGAAGAAGAAGTGACAAGATCATGTATATCTTAATGTAAAGATTGCACGCCTAAGGCCGCTCGTAGAGTAGTGCGAGGAAGTTTTGCCGAGTTGTGAAACATTATGACACATTTGTGCATCTTTTAATTTTGTATATCTTCATCAATAGCTCATATACGTCCCCACCGAGGGGCTCGAGCCTACCTTTGTATATCTTATGTGGACGTAGTTCACCAGTAACGAGTGGTACCTTAAATGGGCGCATGTAATATAAAACATCAAAAAATGTATCTGACATAAGATTAATCCGTAAGCTCCTTTTGGGTTGCTTATGGTGCTACTGTTCCAGTTTCATTCCTCATAAGGTGGAATTGTACCTCGCACATATCCAGTGGACAAATAACCTAACTATAGGTACATTGCGAATATCACTGCATCGCTCCAATGCTCAAAATGTTAAACTTGCCTTGAGTGTGATAAACTATTCTGAGCCAGCGTTTTCAAAACTTCATTTTCTCAAGAATTAATATAAAACACATTTGCCGAATAAGTCACAGCTATTAGAAAAAAAAAAACAAATCAACAATAAATGTTACTTATAAACAGTTTCAGATAACATTGGAAAAATCTTTCATAGGACACATTTCCAGACATTCGATTAGCAGACAAGTGTGAATCACTAATAACCTTTTTTCTGCCATACATATTTTTAGTCTTTTTTCCAGTGTTATTAGATATAAAGTATAGGACACAGAAAAGCTTATCACTTCCAGTACACAAAGTTCATATTGATAGATGCTTAGGCTTACGTTCGCACGTGAGTGCATTGTATGCAGTGGTGGTGGTGTCTACATGTGAATGGTCGCGGCGGTGTAGCGCGCTTCCCCGCGTCTCCAGCTCCATTGCGACGGACGGTACTGCAATTGGAAAATAAAATTGCTATTGACTCTAACTGAAATACAAAAAAATTATTGCACAAAGTAAAAACATTTGCCGGATAAAGGGGAGCAACCAAAATGTTAGACCTCTGGGCTTCAATATGAACATATAAATATTATTATAATATTGACTGTTTTGAGTTGTCTGTAATAAGGATTTCTCAAAAATTTTGGAATTTTAGTATCAAAATAAAAAAAAGATCTTATTACTTTCGTCAGATTGTATTTGGTAACACTAGTTTCGGCGTTATCAATCGATTGAAAGTCTTACAAAACATTATTTTTTTATATTCAATTTATACTCCTATATAGGCAGCTAAATTCATTATTATTTCAAAATGTTTCGTGTTTTTTTTTTAAATGGCTGTTCAAGGTTAAGCCCACTTTGGTTGCTCCCCTTTGGATTGCTAAAGCTTAAAAAACAGAAGCCTACAACTCGAAGCTATGCTGCTTTATGATATATGTTATGGTAAATACGACTGCATTCCGCTCATCACTAAACTCTGTTATCGTATTCCTATTGGGACTCCTTGCCGTAGAAAACATATTCTTTTTGTAAAAAAAAACTGTTTATTTCTTTTAACAACATTTTAATTACAAACGCCAAGCACTTAATCTAAGAGTAAGATTATGTGCGCCTGACGGGTCGCACACTACTAAATAAAATTAAAGCTAAATTAGGGACAACGCACCATCCCGCACCACCTCGTTGGGGTTTTTTTTGGTAAGTAATGTTTTTTTAAATAGTATTTCACTTGTTTCACTGCTCGATGTCGCACTAATGCCGGAAAGCGATCCCCAATGTACCGTATTGTTCAAAATTATAATATTTATTTTAACGACATAGACCTTATGAATATGCGAGTTAGTACCTTTAGAACAACACTTATGCAAACACTGCTTGCTATAGACTAGATTGAGCCACGTAAACAAAATTTTAATTGTGGTTGATTACACAATGAATCTTTGTCAAATGTTAATGTTACCGGTTAGGCATTGTTCATAAAATTGTTTCTTCTTATATTTTAGTAATATGGGGTTAATGTTGTTGGTCTCACAGTTATATACTTTGTTACTTTGTACTTTATTAGTAAGAATCTATTGTGTTTGTTTGTTAACCTAAATAAATGAAAAAAAAAAAACTAAATGGCTCAGGGAAGAAGGGGAGGGGGACGGCCAGCCAACAAATTGGTATACCAGGTCAAATGTCATTTGAAATCGAAGAAAACAGAGACTGTTTTCGTTTGCAAATCAATCTGTCAGACACTGAGTATAAAACTTAGACTAGACTAGTTAAAAAACTGGTAGAGCGCTTTCTTGGCCGACTGTAAATACACTATCCATCCATGGCTGTGAACGCTGTCTTGCTTGCCTCACTTTGCACGTTTAATAAGCTACCTTGATCAGCAGTTGTCCGGAGCGCGTGTGAGGGTTCTTGAACGCGTAGAGCACCCACACGCCGGCGGCGGCCACCAAGGCCAGCGCCGTGAACGCCGCGACGGCGCCGCCGATGCTCGAGTGCTGCGCCGGCGCCGCCTCGCTGCGCACCGGCGACGTCTGCGGACCTAGCGCGGGCACCGCCTGGGCGGGGCTCGGCGACGGAACTGAAACACGCCCAGTCTTAACTAGCTGTCCGCCCACTGTCCGATCGCGTCATGCAAGATTTTTGGTTGTTCCCAGGTATCCTATGTGATCCGGGGTATAAACTATCTCCATTCCAAATTTCATCTTAATCCGTTCATAATAAATTGATGGTTTTCATTTTCTATCAATATAGTCAGTCCAGAGAAAAATCCCTAGTGTCATGGAACCACGGGTAATTAAAATTGCCTATGGACCCGGTCATCATCATCATCGTGTGAGTACAACTCACTCAGGTCGACAACCGACCTCACTAACCCTGGTGTCAGTGTCATAGAGCCGCCAAAGGCCACTGACTTGACTCGTGTAAATAGATAGTAGCCGGGACCAACGGCTTAACGTGCATTCCAAAGCACGGAATCGTCTGGGTCGATTCACCGTGACCACGAGTAAAGATTGGAAACTACTACTAAACTTAATTGAAAGAAAAAAAGAAAATAATAATATTGCTGTTAATATGTCAAAACATGTTTTCTTACTGCCAGAACGTGCCAGCCATGGACAAACTTCTTTTGTCTTAATAGCTAGTTTTGACTTAAAAAAAATATTCTCTAGCATCTAACTTTGAATAAAGACTTGTTATCTTTAACTGGGTAATTAATAATGATATAGCTCGAGGTTAGGTTAGGTTTTACGCCGCTACAGTACTCACTGCTATGTATTTCCGCGTCGTGTACCGGGGTTTGCGAGTCGGTGCTGTAAGCAGTGTTGCTTCCCGCGTCGGCCGCCGCGTGCTTCGGCGCCGCGCACATACTGGCGTTGCTGATCTGGTTCCTCTCGCAATCTGGAACGAAACACGTCGCTGATCAACTGCCTCAAATCGTGCAATTTGGGAAGGAAATAATACGTCGCTGTTTAAATATCAACTGCCTCAAATCGCGCAGTTTGGGAGGGAAGGATATAAAACATCGCTGTTCAAATATCAACTGCCTCCAATCACGCAGTTTAGGAGGGAAATTTATAACTAATTTGTTAAGAAAATCGCAACAAAGCACGAATTTGCTGGCAAGTATTTTTTTTTGTCAGTTTCAATAAGTTGTCGTACGGTGTCAATATTAGAGTCTGTAACCGCAGTCGCCGTCCGACCTTCACGTACCTCGTCATGGAGATGATCACGTCCACGTCTAAATTCTCCAAACCACGAATACACAGAGCTGCGACATGGTGCTTCATCACCAAATGCCAATTGAAGTCTCTGGCAACTCTCTTGTTGACTTAAGCCACAACGAAAATCATAAAGAAACAATTGAACGAAAATGTTCACGAGTTAAATTCATTTTAATAGCGACACACAATTTTCGCAAGGACGTCACAATGAAAAAACAAATGACAGTTAAAAAATTACAGAGTTTATAGGGTCAAAAATGTAAAAAAAAAAAAACAATTTCGAAAAAAAAATGCTCGCGAAGTCTATAGCTCACAGGGCCACTAGTATTTAGGAGTAGAGACTACTAAGTCATGACTACACTGCGCGACTTACTAGGATCTACTGGCGCGCAAGCGTTCCCGACGAGATGTCAACACGGGATATCAGTGATTTACTCATCGAGTGGTAAAATCAAGTCAATTGATTGATACACAATAGACTTAAAAAGAAACCGGCCAACTTCAACTTGATACGTTCCCGCGTTCGTGACAAAAAGGCTCTCAAGAGTAAACAGACCAACGAAGTTATGGGGTTATTTTTTACTTTAATATGTAACTGAATCTGAACAACTTTCCCCACGAAACATGGGTCCGGAAATGAAAGAACATTTTGTACCTCCCATACTAATTGCCGAGTTAAATTGGCTGCGGCAGTTTGTACGGGCGACCGATTTTTTTTCTTCATTTCCGGACCCATGTTTCTTAGGGAAAGTTGTTTAGTTTCATGGTCTGAACGACATATTAAAGTTTGTACACTGAATAAAAAATAACCCTGTATAAGGGTTTCTATCCTTTTAAGCTACAGAAATCTAATATACATTTAAACATATATATACATAAAAAGGCCTGCCCTGGCAAAAAATTATAGCCAGTGTCACTCGGGCTGATGTAAGGATTCTAACGATAACACATCCGAATCAGATCAGGCATTTAGAAATAATAGGGGATCGGACTGTTCACTATATTTTATGAATTTACCACATATTATGGATTATTTTTAAAATATACATTAGTAGCAGACGATTCGCGAAGAAAAAAAAACAGAATCGGTTGAAAAACGAATCAACAGTTATTTTTTAAAGTTTCAATATGTCCGTCTCTTTCAAAAACGGTTTTTTGTATGGAGATTATATGGCGTTACTAACAAATGACGTCACAAGTGGGTATCTAATCTTGAATTTCAAACCTTTATAAATCGGTCAATTTTAAAGATTATTTTAGTGTTCGATAGCAGAAACTGAGAAGTTTGGATTATAAAATAAAAAAAAGTAGTCCGATCCCCTATTAGGGTTGATTAAAGAAATTCACATACATACATACATTCGTTGGTTATTATTAATAATTCACGAACAACAACAACAATATCAGAGTTCTTGGTTAAATGGTTGCATCTTTTGATTGCGTTGGCTTGAAGGTTTGAAATTTAAAGAGCTCTAAGGGACCATAGACCTTATTTGCAGCTTCATACGAGTACCTCTCCACGCGTTCTTGAGAAAAAGGATCCGGTAAACAAAGTGATCCTATAAGGGTTTCTTTTTCCTTTAGAGGTTCGGAACCCCAATAACAGCAACAGTTTTCTACTTACTTCTGAGCACCCAATCTTGTTTATTCCTGTCAGTACCGCTCGAACACTTCCTTATAGCGTCGCACCACATGCACTGCGAAACAAAACATGGCGTCATCAACAGCTCATACACGTCCCCACCAAGGGGCTCGAGCTTAGCCTGAACGCCAGGCTTAACAGACCACGCTGACTCAGTGCGGATTGATCAACTTTACACAACTTTGAGTTTGCAAGTGTGTGCTAGGGAATATGCACATTCTTTTAAATTCATTAATCGAAATATTTCAAGTTCCAGATAAACACAAAAAATATTTTTTCAAATATCTTGCTCAGAAACAAGGTTGATGGTAAGATATACATGACATATTCGGGCCATAGAAAATTATGTTTTCTTATGAGGGACAGATATATTTGTTTAATAATGTTATATCTAGCTTTTCGATCAATTTCGATTCTGTTTTGACTTATCGTTTACCTAGAGAGCGCGAAGCGCGAGAGAAGTGTCTCCGTTTCAGCTTCGCCAAAATTACTTTTGTATGTTTTGAATGTACATTTGTCTGTTTGATCTCCTCTACAGGTCACATTTCGAATCCAAGCAGGTTCGATAAATTAAGTTCTTTTTGTCAAGTCAGTTTTTGGAAATAAAAAAAAAAAATGAGTTGTGAGAGTTGAAAACGAAAAAAAAACATAAATCAGCCATTTAAAATATAGGTATATACTTGCAAGGTCTACAGCTCACAGAGCCACTAGTGTATGTATTGACGTGTATGAATGCCAGGTGAACTGATGACCAGAGGAAGGTCGCTGGTGGTGGCTGGATGAGGAAAGTGGGTGATCGTGCGCGAGTGAAGGCAGCAGTCCAGCAGTGGACTGCAATAGGCTGATTGATTGATAGTATGTATGTATGTAAGCGGTACAATACTCACGTCGAAGCCAGTGTCATGGTTGACGCATGTGTCACACGAGTCGTACTGGAGGCACGTCGGCAGCGCGGTTAGCCGCAGAATTGTATTGTTCTTGATCTCATAGTTCTTGAAAGACACGCGATGGTATTCGTATATGGTCTTGCGTCGGACCACTGTGGACAAACGCTAATAAGTTTTAATTAAAAATATATTGACAGCGGGTTCGATCCCCACCACGTACCAATGTGTTTTAGAATTCAAATGTACGTTTATTCGACGCTCTTACGGTGAAGGAAAACATCGTAATGAAACCTGCACACACCTGCGAAGAAATTCAAAGGTTGTGTGTGAAGTCGACCAACCCGCACTGGGCCAGCGTGGTCGACTAAGGCCTAATCGCCCTAATTCAGGGTAGGCTCAAGCCCCTCTTTTCAGTTGCGGGTTCGATTCCCGGTGGGGACACAGTCAAGCAAAAATTTTGTGAGACTTTCCCCAGTTTGGTTAGATAGGAGATTACAGACTGAATAACCTGACTATCCAAAAATGATTCCATGCTTCGGAAGGCACGTTAAGCCCTTGGTCCCGGCTACTATCTAGTCGTTACATGAGCCAAGTCAGTTGCCTTTGGCGGCTTTATAACACTGACACCAGGGTTTGTGATGTAGGTCGACCTTACAACCCACACGATGATGATGATGATGATAATACTCACGGAACAAGATCCTGTCAGTGAGGTAAGCGTCGCTGATGCCCACTTTGACCGGGTGTTCACTGTCGCTGATGTTCTGAACGGGCTGCGGGATGTCCTTGTACGCGAACACGATGTCGCCGTTCTTGTACAAGGTCACCGCGAACGTGAACTTCTTTGTTAGCTCCTCCTCTTGTAACGTCACGTTCTCCCAAAACGCTGTGAACTTCTCGCCTGAAAATCGTCATACATCTTCACGTAGCTATCAAAGTAGATCAAACCCACCATCATCATACATCTTCACGTAGCTATCATTAAGGAGTAGATCAAACTCACCATCATCATACATCTTCACGTAGCTATCATTAAGGAGTAAATCACTCACCATCATCATACATCTTCACGTAGCTATCATTAAGGAGTAGATCAAACTCACCATCATCATGCATCTTCAGGTAGCTATCATTAACGAGTAGATCGAATTCTCTATCATCATGCATCTTCACGTAGCTATCATTAACGAGTAGATCGAACTCACCATCATCATACATCTTCACATAGCTATCATTAAGGAGTAGATCAAACTCACCATCATCATACATCTTCACGTAGCTATCATTAAGGAGTAGATCAAACTCACCATCATCATACATCTTCACGTAGCTATCACTGGTTAGCGTGGTGTCGAAGTTGGCCATGAGAGGGGCGATGTACTGCGTCGCGGCTAGCCAGTTGTGAACGTGCTCTCCTGTGTAAATGAACCCGCCCGTCGCCACCGTGATGTTGCGCAGCGGGTGCCCGTAGAAGGGGAAGTCAAAGCTTAGCCGCAACGTCTGGGACAAAGGCACGTCTGTTTGTGTCGTAGTTACACTCGTAAATGTCGGGTGCCGGCAGAATATCAGCGCTGTAGACTTGTCTGCAGCACATGCTGAGCCGGAACCCTTTCCTTGAAGCAATACAGCATTCACAACTGTAACTACCCCTGAACTTTGTTTGTGTTGAATTGTGATTTTTCAAGGAATAAATGCTATTCTATTCTATCGTCATCAATATATCTACAGCATGAAATTTACATCGTTTTGTTCCCGCCGTGTAGTGATAGTACCCGTCAAACTGAACAACTTTTCACGAACTGGCGTGTTGCTCGACTTCACACACAACCTTTGAACTTCTTCGCGGGGGTGTGCAGGTTTTATCACGATCTTTTCCTTCACCGTAAGAGCGTTGAATAAACGTACATATGAATTCGTAATTCAAAAACACATTGGTACGTGGTGGGGTTCGAACCCGCGTCTCCCGGATGGAACGTAGCGGCCTTAGCCACTGGACCACCGACGCTCTCTAGGTTACGTAAGTATTTTTGTTACTTTAAATGGAAGCTTGAAATAGAAGAGATCTAAGGAACTGAAAACTTGAGTATTTAGTATCAAGGTTGACAGCCAGGTAGATAACGATGTTGTGGTAAACTTGTTTCTTTAGGTTCGCCTGCGTCGCCGGTCGGATAAAGATGGTGGAATAATTAAAGCTTTTATAAAATTCACTGTTCTTTTATTTAAAAAAACAGTTGAACACAGGAGCAAAGTACAAAGAGATCTTACTCGAAATCAAAGAGCTACTACTAGTGTTGCCATAAAACAATATGATTGGTTCTTGACAGATGTGTTGATTTTCTTCTTCTTATCGTGTCGATAATATGGCGTTGAAATGATGATTTTCCTTACGAGGCGTGGAGCCCTAAGAATGATACTTACGGTGGCGCGTCGATGCGAGTTTGAGAGCACCGTGTGGATGCTAGGGTTCTGTTTCGTGATGTTGGCCCAATACTCGTTGAAATAGGTCAAGTTGCCGATGAAGGAGCTATTGTAGAAACTGTGGTTGTCCTGAAAATAGAGCATAGCTGCTATGTATTACTATAATCATCAAAGGCCCGTTACAATCCACTGCTGGACTATGAGCCTCCTCCACTTAAGTGGAGGGTTTTGCCATAATCTCCACGCTTGGCAGGCGGGTTGGAGATCGCAGATTAAAAGGTTACTGTATCAGAGAGCGCTAAAGCCCGTTCCCTGTTCAATGTGTAGTCCCTAAGTCGCCTCTTACGGCATCCATGGGAAGAGTAGGGGTTGGTGACAAATGTATTCTACTCTGCCGTCACCACACGGCAAAAAAAATAGAAATAAAAAATAGAACAAGCTGCTATGTATTACTATAATATTAAAATATAAATGTGAAAGTATGTTTAGATGGTTGTTCCGCTTTCACGCCTATTTACTGAATGGATTTGGATGAAATTTGGAGTGGAGATACTTTGTACTCTGGATTTCTACACGAAAACCTCACAGCGGCAAGAGCCGCTCCTAACTTTCTTAAATTTAAATAGGTCTATACTACAAGCCAATACTGTAGTTTTTAAACAGTAAATTTTAAATTCATTTTAAACTAGAATTACAATACAGCTGTCATTGATAATTATTATTTACATACTGTAAGTGAATTTTACTATGGGAAATGTGGGCAGCAAACAAATAATGTATTGTTCGATATTAGGTAAGAATATAAAATTTAAAATAAGTAGGTAGAATAGTTTTACGTTAAAAAAAATGGGTTTAGTAAAAAAACCGCTAATTTTGGACTAAGTACGAAAATACTATTGTCGCTACGCTTGGATTCTGTACGAAAATACAAAAATCGCTAAAAAGATTAAAAACGATAAAACATTTGTATGATTTCTATCGATTATAGCTAGCCCGTGAGAATCACTGACCGGAACGGAATGCAACGAGATGTACTAAATGTGACGGTGTAAAATAAAACTAAATGTTAATTAAAATCGTCGAAAAACGATTATTGCCTAAATAATTTTACGTAATTAGACGCAGTATTAAGTAAAAATGATGTTAGAACTAGGTATTATCGCAAAATAATACGCAAAGTTGCGAAAATAAGTGCAAGAATGTACGGTACTGGCGGTAGAACCCGCGCTGAGTACTACAAAGAAATATCGAAATCAAGTTAAAACTATCGAAAAATTGTTAATCTAACCAGCACAAAGCAAGATATTAGGAAAATTCGGTTCGAATGACCAAAAAGATGTCTAAGAAATGGATCAATCACTCACCTGCGTACCCTCGGCGAAGACCAGGGCCCTGGTGTGCTGATGATGGATTTTGAATGTTTCTGTCGCTGTGTTCGTAGTTATCGTGAGCTCGTGCAGTTTTTAAATCGATTTCGGATATTTATTTGATTTTTTAGTGTATATTTTGCAAGCGCAAAGCGTCGCGCACCGTCCGCGGTAGTAGTATTTTTTTTTTAAGGAGGGGTAATCTTCCAGATTCGAAAAAGCTGCGTTCCATTACACGCAGAATGCATTAGGATATTGTGAACTGATCCATTCTCAAAAATAATAAAAAGAAAGAATTTGAAGTAGATAATATTGCTTTGTGCTAATTATATCAACTAAAACCTAATTATATTGAAAATACGGAACACAGATTTAATAAAAGAGATAAATCAAACTTTACATTTCCTTTTTATAGACAAAGAATAACGTCATCATCTATTGACCAGCATCTGAACTATTTTACTAATTATGAGAGGACTCAGCGTCGTCGTGTAGATGGCGTGCTAACAGTAAGTGATTCTACAAATTTTGCACTTACCTCCTGTCTTTGCTGTAAACCACCGAATTAAATGAAATAATTTATTGGTTATTCGAATAACAATAGATGCTTCTAGATAAATAGGGGATCGGACAACTATTTTTTATTTTATAAATTCAAACTACTTAGTTTCTGCTATCGAACACTAAAATAAATTTTGCTCTATCTTTAAAATTGACCGAATTATAAAGGTTTGAAATTCAAGATTATAAACAGAGAGGCACATACCCACTTGTGACGTCATTTGTTAGTATAATCTCCATACAAAAAATCGTTTTTGAAAGAGACAGACATATTGAAACTTTAAAAAATCACTGTGGTGGGTAAATGCGGGGGCGGTCGCCGGTTAGTTATATACAAAGATTTAAATAGATTTATAGTGGACTGTATGGTAGCGGGTTTGGAAAGGCTGCTGTTCCCTGACAAATTGCCACGTTGCGAGATTAAAAAAATGATAAGCGGGATGGGTACTTACTAGGATGCTAGGAAAGAGGCCTAGAATGGATGATGATGATGGTGGTGGCGGTGGGCGAGCAAAGCTCAGCCCAGTGGTAATCACTTCACAAATTCCTTTTGTAAGCTTACACACAACACAGTTTTTATGTTTACAACAGCGAGGGTTAACCACGAATTATATTTAGCGGAGTAGCGACCGTAGCGCGCGACAGCGTGTGCGCGTCCTGCTTGTAAGGCAGATCAGGAGGAACAGGAAGATTGCAGGTGGCGGGTGCGCCGCGCGGTGTAGCTACTCTTGTCTCGTAGCTGCGCTCTCATTGGTCGAGCGTGATTCGCGATGCCTCTCAAGGACCAATGAGCGGGAATAGAATAGGAAACGGAAATAAACAATGGGATGACAAGGGAGGGAGGGATATACCATTTTGATCACACATAGTAGCAAATTTGAAAAGAACATACGGCCAAACCACACCGTAAATTTGTTTTTCAACCGATTCTGTTTTTTTCTTCGCGAATCGTCTGCTACTAATCTATATTTTAATAATAATTCATAAAAGATGGTGAACAGTCCGATCCCCTATTGTGCGTGTGAATTTAGGTACTTACTTCCACCACATTTGTGAGGTTATGTTCCGCTTTCATCTTCTGCGTATCAACTTTCATATATTCATCGGTTATGTCTGTAAGAAAAATAAAGTAGGTAATCCAAGTACCTAACAAGTACCTACATATTTAAAATTTTTGATAATACGGTAGTATGCTGTACAAAATATAAGAAACAGATTAATTCACAGATCTAAGCATATTGGTTGGTAATTTATTTGCAGCCGCACTATCACGAATAAAAGCAGAGTATTTTTTAAGTTTTACACGAAATAATTAATTCTGGAATCAATCGGCCACTGATCAACAAAAAGTAAATGAAATCAAGTGAACAAGAAAGATAGCGAATACAAGGACGTAGACACAAAAACACAGATGCTGACTTAGGTACTTTCTCTTTCAAACCGACACGCATATCCGCACGCATGGCTGGCTTTGGCTGTGACGTCACATTTTGCGGTCAATTCTAACTGACACTGCGCAAGTTGAAACTACTAGTAATTTTATCACTCAAATCAATCAATCAACGGCCCGTTACAGTCCAAATTAGACGTCAGGGTTCGTCGTCGATCTTACGACCCATGTGATATGATGTTGGTGGTGTCTTCAGCTTCCTGGATACTGTAGCATCGGGCCTCGTTAGTCTGCCTGCCATATTATAGTTTGATGCTGGCGGCATGGTTCTTTTTAAATAATATTTGTTCTCTTTTAAATTACCTTGTTTGAAAAGAGAGCGATGTAAACTTCATACGGGCTCTGCCGGGGAGTTTGACATACTTACTTGCCGTCCATCGTTCAGTGCGGATGTTATTATATGTTCAAATGAAATACTTAGTATTATTTTAAATAAAAGTGTAAAGTCAAATATCAGTGTGTTTATATTAAAAGTAGCAGTCCTCAATAACAACTGTTACAATACTCACTATCATCAGCTAAGATAGGCTCGGATACGCGCGGCGAGTTGGTCATGTTCACGTGCAGGATTCCAGAGCCGTTTTGTCCCAGCAGCGGGGTCTGTGTCACCACGGCCAAAGGAGTCGTCGCCTGCGTCGCTGCAGGTGTTGCTGTAGACACTGTAAATTGAACACAGCGTATAGTTAGCTAAATCACTGAAGAAAGACATATCAGCGTACGTGATCATCAACATCATCAACGGCCCGTTACAGTCCACTGGACTATGAGCCTCCTCCACTTAAGTGGAGGGTTTTGTCATAATCTCCACGCTTGGCAGGCGGGTTGGAGATCGCAGATTAAAAGGTTACTGTATCAGAGCGCTGCTGCCCGTTCCCTGTTCAATGTGTAGTCCCTAGTCGTCTCTTACGACACGCACGGGAAGAGTAGGGGTTGGTGACAAATGTATTTTACTCTGCCGTCACCACACGGCTAACGTACGTGATAGACGTGTAGAAGATTTTAATGCGAATATACTGAAAACTGACGCAATAATCATCTTTGCCAGCAGACAGTTCAACAAAAACGTGCTGTCAATAACTTTGGAATTAAAAATATTATAACTAAACATTATTGTTTGTAGACTATTATTGTTACAGATAACGTTTGTTAACAAAATATCTAATAATATATTTTTTTTATAATCAATTAATTAATTTTTATTATTATTATTATTTTTCGCTTTATAATTATTAGATTATTGTTTGTATTTGGAAATATATCCTAAACCATATTAACAAAAAATATGCCAAAGTGATTGGAATTACTACATGGCTATTGGCAGCTCGTAATTCCAACACCAGGGTTTGAGACATAGGTTCTTTAGAATTACCTATCTAATCATCTATTGAAATAGAGACACTCAATCAATCAATCAATCAGCCTATTGCAGTCCACTGCTGGACGTAGGCCTTCCCAAGGGCACGCCAAAGCGCACGATCACCCGCTTTCCTCATCCAGCCACCACCAGCGACCTTCCTCCGGTCATCAGTCCACCTGGCAGATACCCCACTAACAGCTTTGCTTTTTTATTAGTAGAAGTTCCGCTCTCAACGTAGGATCTCAAGATATAAATTTTCGCTAGCACTTTCATCTCCTACCTATACCTTATAATACGCCAAGTATTTGAACGCATAGATAATTTTGGTAATTGATTTCAAGGCAAGAATAAAAAACGGTAGGTATCTCATGAGCCGTGTGGTGACGGCAGAGTAGAATACATTGTCACCAACCCCTACTCTTTCCGTGGGTGTCGTAAGAGGCGACTTAGGGACTACACATTGAACAGGGAACGGGCAGCAGCGCTCTCTGATACAGTAACCTTTTTAATCTGCGATCTCTAACCCGCCTGCCAAGCGTGGAGATTATGGCAAAACCCTCCACATAAGTGGAGGAGGCTCATAGTCCAGCAGTGGACTGTAACGGGCCGTTGATGATGATGTTGATGAATCTCATGGAGATCTTTCTCTCTGAGCGATGTGGTGAGGGTCGCGGGAAGCTGCTGCTGTCAAGGCAGTGTTAATCGGTCTTTGTGAAGATCCTCGAGGAGCCCTCTGTCGAGCAGTGGTCGTCTATGGGCTGAGATGATGGTGAAGAACTAGGTATGTTCCAAGTAAGATTGAAATAAGATTCGTCAACAGCTCGTATACTCGGCTCTCGGGGCTCGAGCCTACCCTGAATTAGGGCGATTAGGCCTTAGTCGACCACGCTGGCCCAGTACGGGTTGGTCGACTTCACACACAACCTTTGAATTTCTTCGCAGGACTGCAGGTTTCATCACGATGTTTTCCTTCACCGTAAGAGCGTCGATGATAAACGTACATATGAATTCGAAAACTCATTGGTACGTGGTGGGGATCGAACCCGCGTCTCCCGGATGTGAGGCAGCGGCCCTAGCCACTAGACCACGCTCTAAAGAAATAAGCCTCTTACAAAAAAATAGGTTAAGATAGACAAATAACACTTAACAAATAACAAAATAACACTTGATATATCCGAATTCAATAACAAACAGATGATTTCCATTCATGTTTCTTTGGTTCGGTCATTGATATACATTTTATACCATAGATCGTATCCTCGTATACTCTAAGTGGGTTCTGCCGTGGAGAAGAACATCATCTCTTGATTCAACATGATCACAAATTCTAGATACATTCGCTGGAAGCTAAACAAGTAGTAATAGTACAAAAATAAGTATTGTATCATCGCACTGAGTAATAACAAAAAGATAATGTGTACCTATTGTAAGTGTAGGTAATATATAGGTAGAGGTATACCATCGCGCTGCGCTATGGATTCGCTTTCGCAAACAATGATATGTTATGATCAAAAGAGTGGACGTGATCAGATCAATCTAACAATGCGATCTGACTATGGATAATAATAAAAATATGTATTTAAGTTCTCCACAAATAACCTTAAAGCTAAACCAACAATCTCAATTATACATTTCCGTGGTGCCTGAAATAGACGGGAGTCTGTGCTTCAGGCCACCAGAACCTCAGGTGTACTTCCCGTGGAATGGACATTAATCGGTTGTAGTGACCGATAATAAATCAAACTACTATGTTTTATTTACATCTGAACAGCGATATTTGTGCATTTAATGAATGTGAGAAGTCATGGGTGTAAATAAGGTGGGTGTGGATCGAGTGTCTGTGGAAGCGCGCGTGCGTGCGTGTGTGTGTGTGTGTGTGTGTGCGTGTGTGTGTGTGTGTGAGACGAAGGAATACTTATGTACAGGTAGGTACAATTCGCAAAAAGCAGTTTTTAATACAACACTTAGAACAGTACACGAGAGCAGCACGCGAGTTTAAGCACGAGCTGGTGTGGTGCAATAGAA
This sequence comes from Carpatolechia fugitivella, assembly GCA_951230895.1. Taxonomy (NCBI): domain Eukaryota; kingdom Metazoa; phylum Arthropoda; class Insecta; order Lepidoptera; family Gelechiidae; genus Carpatolechia; species Carpatolechia fugitivella. The sequence continues at coordinate 33,674,618 of OX579645.1, read as the reverse complement.
AACAGCATCTTTGTTGAGCCGGGTGCGCGGTAGCGGCAGCACCATCCTAAACACTATCTCTAACAGGCATGACAGTGTTATTATGTGGAGCATGGTTCAAAGAACCAAGTCTCTGCTAGTTATAAGGTACTAACATAGTATTAAGTCTTTTGTAATTTACTTTAACAAAAATGGATCTTTTGTTATCTTTATAATAGTTGGAGCCGTTGTCATGTCTGGCAAATGCCGCCGATTCGATTCCTATTACGTACCAACATTTTCGAATTTTGATGGTACTGACCTACCAGTGGTCCAGTTGTAGCACTGGTCGGTCCCATTATTGGTACAACTGGGACAAATTAATTCCTATTAGTACAAATGGACTTATACATATCGTGAGGAAACCTGTACGCCTGCAAAGAAATTCAAGGGTTGTGAGTGAAGTGAGCCAATCCGCACTGGATGCCAAAATAATAAATTGGGTAGGACAAATAAAATCGTTTTTTTTTTTAAATATATTTTTAAATGATAATTTAGACTACTCTAAGAAACTAATTTGACGGTTTTATCGTTAAGATCATTTATAATTTTTATATAACGGGTTTTAATTTTTAAACGTGTGACGTCATATGGTAATTATGGCTATGAAACGAACAACCATTCTCGGAGGTTTGAGTGACGATAATCATTCGAAATATCACCATTTCTAATATCAAATCGTCAAACGTAAACTAAGTTTACTTTGTACAAGGTTTTTGTAAAAACTTAGATTTGTTAATACGATGACGTCACAAAGGTCAAATGGGTCATTATGTTTTTGGATTTTTAACGGTTTCTTTAACTTTTTTCCGTTAAAAATATTAAAATATAGTGTAAAACCATAAAATATCGAAACGGTTTTCGTATTTCTATATAGTCAAGAAATTTTAATTTACAAACTACCTGTACTTTATAGCCTCGATACTGTACCATTATTGTATCTTAGAAAATTGTCTTGAATTTATAATAAACATTCTTCTTGTATTTTTGTTTGACGAGACGGAGTTATGTGCGCAAGAGTAAATAAGATAGTAATATACAAAGAACAATAGGAATAATGAGCTTTCTAATAACATGCAATGTATAAATAGTTCATGGATATTTTCGATAATAAATGCGCCAGTGCAGTTTTAATATGTTCTTTGTTTCTAGTACGCATCGAGAACAATGCAGTTCCGACGCGCAGAACCCGAAATCTATCTCTTCTCTATCTCTACATAGTATAAAACAAAGTCGCTTTTAGAACGATACAAGTAGACATCTAAATCCAAGGTACCACAATATTTTTAGTATTTAATAATTTCCTCGCTTATTTCAGAGAAAAGCACTATACAAGCCTTGCTGGACTCGTGCACAATAAAAGTTTAAATGTGCCCTCGTCCAGCAATAATTAATATTGAGGTCGCGGCAGTAATGTACTATAGATACCTAAATGTTATTAGGTCTACAGAAACAATGCAACATGTAATAATTAAAGTTTCACCGCTAAGATATTTATTATTTTTGACCAAAATTAGAGAAGTTAAATAACACTTATCTCTTGGAAGAAATGTTCCTTATGGTAGTGACTGACTTAACACTAAACAATAAAATAAATAAATGATATTATCACTTAATTAATTATGTTTACTGGATGTAAATTATTGTAGAATCAGTACTTTAAGGCACGCCTTAGCAATGCTATATTAGTTCTGTTACATCGATTTAGTGAACTGATACATCGATTGATTCCCTTGTTCACAAAGCAAAGGTTATACATAACCTTTTAGGACGATTGAGAGTGCACAAATCACTGTATTTTTTTATTAATATGATTGTAAAATAAGTTAGGTATCGAATTGCAGATGTCGGTATGGGCAGAAAAATGTATATAGCCTACTGGCGGCAAATCCGCCACTGTGTGTATCCAACCAAAATAAAGGAAATAGGTAGCAGTAACCTAGTACTCCGTGTGATTATTTATCGAAATGCTTATTCGCTTGTTTCGTGGAATCACATGAAAATGCTAGTTTACCACGGTAATAAAACACGCGAGTGTTTTATTACATGCTGAAAATTGGCGATAGCATTTCACGAAGCACTAGTAAAAACGTATCGCTACATTATTACTAAGAATTTAGTGGTTATAAAACGCATAAACACTAAATTAAAACTGAAGCGGGTTCTTCTCCAATGGCCTCTCCCCAGCAGTTATGATGATGCATTCTCTTTTATGAGACCCTCGGTGGTCTGGTGGCTAGGACCGCTGCCTCCCGTCCGGGAGACGCGGCTTCGAACCCCACCACGTACCAATGTGTTTTCGAATTTCGAATTCATGTGTACGTTTATTCGACGCTCTTACTGTGAAGGAAAATATCGTGATGAAATCTGCACACTACTGCGAAGAAATTTAAAGGTTGTGTGTAAAGTCGACCAAGCCGCACTGGGCCAGCGTTGCGACTAAGGCCTAATCGCCCTAATTCAGGGCAGGCACGAGCCCCTCGATGGAGACGTATATGAGCTGTTGATAATTTTGATGATTCGCTTTTATGATAAAATAGCAGACAATATTTTAAAATTGTCCGATTGCTAAAATAAATTTAAAAAATGATAAAATAAGAAGAACCGAGTGGTTCTTGGCCTACCCTTTACATATATCCCCGTGGCCTAGGTGTTGTATTGCGCGACTGACTAAAGGACTTGTGTTTAGTATCTACCACGTTGGGTATAGGTTGGCAACCTGTCACTAGATGCAAGGTTGTTTGCTCAGTAGGCTAGTTGCGAAGTAGTCAAAATGAGAAGTGGCTATTTGATAAGTAGACGCCTGGCGCCTGAAGGCTAAAAACCACCCAGAAGACAATATTTTGCGCAATATATAGCGTGACTTCACGTTATTGTCAGCTCATATATACCTATAAATACCAATATATGTCGTGGCCATGTCGTCGTAGAATTGCACGCGTCATCGAATGCCTCTATCGGCAATTAATGTAATAATTTTACGATATTATCAAATAATCTTGACCATTTCTTGAAGTAGCTGCGTTTTTAGTTGAACATACTTTTCGACAAACGATTTCTTATCATTGATCCGGCGAAGGCACATCATGATGTGGCCAATGGACAGTGAAAGATTTCATGAAATGCGACCACTTCATTAAATTCTCGAGCACTTCATGACGAGGGAATATGCACATTTTTTTTAAATTCATTAATCGAAATATTTCAAGTACCAGATAAACACATAAAAAATGTTTTTTCAAATATCTTGCTCCGAAACAAAGTTATAAGGCTTCAAAGTTGATGGTTAAACAGAGAGGTCCGACATGACCATTGACGTCATTGGTCATGCGGGCCATATATACGCCAAAGAACATTTTGTTTTCGTTGATGATGAAAAGAGGGACAGATATATTTGTTTAATAATGCTGTATCTAGTTTGTTTTTCGATCAATTTCGATTCTGTTTTGACTGTCAGTATTCTATTTTTGTATATTTTCAGATGAACTGAAAAAAATTAGTATTTTTTTATGCATATTCCCTATATACACCCCCAGCGAAAGTCTCAGGCCAGCCCCCGGTAGTCGACGGCGCTGGCCAGTTTGGGTAAGACGACTTCACTACCTTTGTATTTCTTTGCAGGTGTTTGTTTACAGGTTTCCTCAAGTTATTTTCCTTCGTCGCAATAGCTTCAAATAAACGCACATTATGTCTGTTTTACATTTATGACTAGAAACATAAAACTAACATTAATAGTGTAATTTACTAGACGTTTAGATATTGTTCGTTCCACAACACGTGCTGTTACTAGTTCGTTGGTTCCATGTGCAAGTAATTTAGGTTGTCGTCGGGTCTTCTAACAGGAACAAGGCACTTAGAAACCCGTAGTTAGCTACAGAAATAGGCAAGGCTGGTACTTGGGTACAAGGTTGCACCAACTGCAACATTTACATGCATCTGGAGAACATCGGAATTTTATTAGGAACTCAGTGGTTTTGGGTATCTACTGCAGCGCCTCGGGCATGTTCGCAGAGGCGCGCACCGATTGCTTCTTTGCTACAATGCGCAAGCGGTGCGCGTCTCTGGTGAGCAGGGTGTGGGCCTGCGCCAACACCGTCCTCATGATTGTCGAGAGACTGGACTGTCCATATGTGCGACACTGTTGTGACCTGCATGTCACACCAGTGCCGTATGTTTGACAGTACCGTTTCTTGTATCCTCCATATTTTAAGTTCTTATCTTACGAGTACTAACCGGGATTACCGGAGTCGAAGAGCTGTTCCAGTTATCAAGGGACAAGGAAAAATTCAAGAGGCTGACGGCAGACCTCTAGTAATGGTGTGCCACTAGAAGAAGAAAATCTTACTAACAATAGGCTAAGTTTCTTTTATTTACTAACACATTTATGAGACGTGTTTCATAAGATAAACTATTATTATTATCGCATTTATTGGTAAGGTCTACAAAAACACTCACAAACCCTGGTCTCAGTTTTGGAGCCGCGAAAGGTCAACTAATGTAACGACCATTTTCGCGGAACATTATCTTGCTGTTTGGACTTAGCCTCAATCTAAACATACTGGGGTCTGTCACTAAATTATTTATGTCGTCATCGGGATAAGAACTGAACACTTCACCTCTAGACCACGGAGGCTGTCGGATTTATATTTTATTTCAGAATTCTAATTGCGTATTCTTTAGGAAAAATCCTACTCATATTATAAATGCGAAAGTTTGGATGTGTTACCGAATCACGCTTGAACCACTGGACGGATCGGGATGAAACTTGGCACACATTTAGGTTAGGCCCTGGAATAGGACATAGGCTACTTTTTACCGCGGTAAAACACTTCATTCCCACGGGAAAACTCATTTAACGCGGGTGAAACCGCGGGCGAAAACCTAGTAGGTAATATATTCAAATGAGTTACAAAGAATATTGTATTGCAGCAAATTACAGGTATTCACAGTATTTCACAGAAATAATTAGAATAAGTTTTGGTTCAGATCGATTAGGGTCGGGCCACACTTATCGACGGCGATCGACGACGGTTTGCCTATACAAAACGCGCGCGAAGTATGGAAATCCTTTCGCATCGGACGCTAAATCTTAACCTAAAAATATTGTCAAATGCGGTTTTAGTGAGTGCTGCTTGGGTGGCCACTACAGCTCTGCTTACCTCTTCGGGGATATGAGCATGATATTAGAATATAATAGAATATACTTTATTGCACACAAGGATATAGCTTGAAAGTACAGAAGATAGATAAAAGGGTGTACAGATAGGCGGCCTTATTGCTAAGGTAGCAATTTCTTCCAGGCAACCTTAGGGTACAAGAAAACTTCATTGGAACTGTGGGACGGTGCACACAAGAAAAACAGAATAGGATAAGCTATTTAATACTATTAATCAAAGTTACATAAACAAACTACTTATACTTAGGGCATACAAACCTACATATATACCTACATACAAAATATGTCGATATAGCTACATAAATAAATAATACAACTACATAATATACTATACAACGTGTTACAAAAAATACCAAAAAAGAATATTCTTCATCACAGGCATTTAATTAAATTTTTCCCATCTCTAGTGTCAATTGGCACCTAAAATATAGACTATTGATTATCAGAACGGAAAAGTATTTGTACACCATTTGTGCCAACATTTTTAAATATTGCCAATATTTAGTTCATTAATTTATTATTTCATAACAATTATTTAACAAAGCTTTTTTTATTAATTTGTAGTTTTGTTCATTTTGAAATTAATTGTTTTAATGTGAATGTTATGGTACAAGTAGTACGTAAACATTTTTAACCATAGCGGTAAAAATAGGCACATTAACCTAAAATTACATATCTGGTCCGAATATTCTTTGACGCAGCTGATCACTAGAGATGGAAAAATTTCAATTAAATGCCTTTGATAAAAATATTCTTTTTTTGGGTATTTTTTGTAACACGTTGTATAAATATGTTTACAATGATATATACTTACATACAAAGATAAATAACTACTTAAGAAGAGAGGAGCATGCTGACAGACAATCAAAGCTTAGAGGAATTGTTAAACAGGGAGGGAAAGGAGATGGGCTATTATGATGATATTATGTATGTATCAGTCTGGTTACTGCGAATATCTCCTTTGTCGTCGACGCAAGTGCTTTCAATAAGTGCCTTGACCAATCAATGGCCTCACTTGAAATGAGTCACGGATAGCGAGAAATAGATCACAAGTGCTTCAAAAATAATTTACAAAGCGTATGAACTAATCAATCAACTTTATAAAGTACTAGCTAACTTGACAGACTTCAGTTCATAATAACATTTCAGAAAAGAACATACTTAAAAATGAATCTCAATTATCTGATCAATTTTTAGTCACCTTATTTAGTGTATTACGAGCACATTAAAAATAAAAAATGTATTCGTTCTACTTTCTCAAGTTTTGATTTGAAATTACCTATCAATCATTATTTTTACCCTGTTAGCTGATCTTTTTTTTTGAGATTTTGAGAACAGTTCTGTTGCACGGACTGAACGGCTGCCAAAAATAGGTTTTGCGTTATTTACGAGTACGATATCTCTAGTTTATGAACCGAGTAACATAAATAATTACAAAACATTTTAGTAGGCAACTACTTGAAGTAAATGCGTATAACATTGTTTCTCGGCTCCTCATACATATTGCTTGTACAGCTTGCGCGGGCCTAGTCGAGCGTGGCCGACCTTCAATCGAAACGCTGAAAACACGAGTTGCTGTTAAACAGACTAACTAGCACGAAAAGACTCCGTTATGTACGATACTGCTTCTTACCACCAAACCTATCGAAAGGTTCCGTCCTGATCAGATTTATTATATTTCCTAATCAGTTATTGTCATAAAACAGTTTAGTTTAACCAATAACGGATAACGTATAGGCTCGACCACCCCTGCTTGGTCTCTGTCTGCACACGAAATTCAGGCGACGAGAGGTCTATTTGCCCCGATACTCTAGTCTAGCTCATATTGTTATTTTTTTTTTAACAGACTAATCGCTATTTCTACCAGAGTGGTAATATAGTGGGTGCGGACTTGCGGGGGAGCAGAAGGCTCGTACCCCTTAGGAAATTTATGACAACGTATCTGGAGGCGCCCTCAGACGGGCTCGGACCGCGGCCCAGAAAGCTGCCAGGGCGAGAAGCGCGTCGGAGAAGAATGACCTCTACCGAGCCTTACTGAATTAATTGTATGATTATAGGTAGATCCGTGTACCCGCCGGTATTATACTCTAGCTCACGTCTTTGACGGTGCAGGCACAGTATAGCTGGTGTAAAACCCATAGGAGCGCATGAGCGCCAAAATCGAGTGGATTAACTCATAAACGTTTCTAACATTATTATTAGGCGAGGGCATTACACATTTTTCCATTTTGTTAGAAAAGTTGTACTCATTGCATTCTCTGTATAAAAATATCTTATAATATCTTTTCCAATAAATTATTTTAATTTTCCGTTAATTTGACACATATCCTAACTTATCAAATCACTAGTAAATATGAAACAGGCATTTTTTTTTTACTTTTTTAAATAATTTTATTAACGTAGGATTTTTAAATTTCCACCTAAATACCTTTGAAGGCTGATTTCTGCAAATAATACCTCATTAAGTGCTCCCTGTCCTGCTAATTTAAATATCTTAGACGTATAATTTAGACTTATAAACGATCTCCTTGTACCTAGTCTAAGTTTTCGGACACAATAAATTTTTTTTTTTTTTTTTGCAAGTATAAAATTTGCAAAGTTTTTAAAATTACTTAGAGACTATGAGACCTTTTCTTTCAATTTTTCATTTCAAGTATAAAATTTGGAACTGACTGGCTCGAACGTAAATTTTTACTTTCAATATGTAAAAAAATAACTTAACGTTAGCGCTAGGAAGCTGAAACTTTTATGGCTGAAAGTACAATTCAAGAGGATGATATGAACAAAAAAAATGCAAAATTGCTCATACTCAGGTCGATTTTTCCCGAAAATTACTATCTCCTGAACTACTAAAAATCACGGAAGGGGTGATTCGTATACCTCTAGACTCTAGAACTTACCTCTAGAACTTTAAAAAATCACTGTAAATACGTTTTTCAACCGATTCTGTTTTTTTTCTTCGCGAATCGTCTGCTACTAATCTATATTTTAAAAATAATTAATAAAATATGGTAAATTTAGGAACAATCCGATCCCGAATTCTGTTTGTGTTATGTCTCCTCTCCTATAACCAAAGCTGGACTGGAAGAGATTACGTAACTATTCACTTTTTGCTTTTGTTCTAAGCTATGTATACCTACTGTTATAGTTTTATCTTAGCTGTATAGTGAAAATTTCATGCTTCTGGATTCGTGCCTGTTGACTAACTCCAAAATGGGATAGAGGCATTCCGAAAGTTTACAAAAAGATAAACAACTGATGTAATTATAATCATCATCATCAACAGCCCATATACGTCCCCACCGAGGGGCTCGAGCCTACCCGCAATTAGGGCGATTAGGCCTTAGTCAACCACGCTGGCCCAGTGCGAGTTGGTCGACTTTACACACAACCTTTGAATTTCTTCGCAGGAGTTTGCAGGTTTACGATGTTTTCCTTCACCGTAACAGCGTCGAATAAACATACATATGAATTCGAAATTCGAAAACACATTGGTACGTGGTGGGGATCGAACTCGCGTCCCGGACGGGAGGCAGCCGGCCTAGCCACTAGACCACCGACGACAACCGATAAAATCATAATACTTAAATCTAAACTAGGTGCTTGCCCGCAGCTACGCCCGTGTCTCCTGTTTACTATTTTCTCGTGGGGACAAGATGTAGGTGTCCCTACATATCACATATTTAGACGGTAGTTTAATAATTAATTTAGTATAAATAGAGGCCCACGGCCAACAATAAATCAGTTCTGCACTTGAACTCAAACATCGTATCATGTACACCCTCTCCCTAACCAGCTAATCAGTACGCATCTGAACAGCATCCAAATCGACAACTACTTACCAGCGCACGTCTGGTAAATTGGTGACCCCGAAAAACCCCGCCCGTGCCTCCTGTTTACTATTTTCTCGTGGGGACAAGATTTTCCCGAGGCCTACTCGTGTATGCGTCTTTGGGTTTCAACTATATTTTATAAGATATAACGAATCGGTTCAGCAGATTGACCGTGAAAGCTGAACAGAAAAACTGGTAGAATTTAGTTTTAGTATTGTCGCCCAGCAGCCGCCACGGAGCTGCCGAGCACTACACGAAGAGTGTTGTAGAGAATAATAATATAAAGCGCGGCAAAAACCAGGGTTCAGTCCAAGGAAAAGGGATTTATTTTTGTATTTATATATTATAAAACTGGAAAAATTGTAACAAGGATAAGCTTTTCACTGTTGGAGTTCAGGACATGAATTGAAGAATTTGGTAGAAAAAAGACAAAATCGAAACGTAAGAAATCTAAATTTGAAAATGAATTTAAAATGAAAGATAAAACTGCCAGCAAGAAAGGTTGCCAGTCATAAAACAGGAAAGAGGACGAATGCCTTGTTACATTAGCATTATAGGTATATGGGTACAAAATTTAATTTAAAATACCTCTTTTCAAGAAACACTAACGTATGTATCAGATAACACGTATTTGCTAATTGTACTTGTACAGGTGTGTGTATCACTGAGACAAACATTAATTCGTCTCGACTACGCTTGTTTACTTTGAAGAAAATTCTCGAATAATGAAGTTTAAGAGCGTCCGTGGATAGTGGCCCGTGAGACGACGGTTTGAAGCCCCCACGTACCAATTTTGTAAAATTTCTTCACTCTTAAGGTGAAGGAAAACATTAGGAAACTGCACAGAAAAATAGTTGTGTGTCAAGTTGACCAACCCGCACTGGGTGAGCGTGCTACTAAGGCCCGGTCGCCTCCATTGACCGAGTGTTAGTGAACTCACCCAAAAAAATGTAATGACGGATCTAAGTGATGTAATAACATCCTATGGAAATAAATTATTTTGACTTTGACTTTGAGCGAGCGAAGCGTCTCTGTTTCAGCTTGGCCAAATTTGCTTTTGTATGTCCATCTGTTGGTTGTTTCACTCCACAGGTCGCGTTTCTCAACCGATTCTCGTGAAATTTTAAGAGCAGGTTTGATAAATTAATCGAAATTTCTTGTCGAGTCAGTTTATGGAAATTTTTAAAAATGACGGAGTTATGAGGGTTGCCAACTGACAAAGTCTACCGCTGAGGCTGTTTTCCTCTACAGGTCACATTTCTTAACCAATAAAATAAGATAAAATAAAATAAAATAAATAATATAAAGTTTAAAAATTAAAAAAAAAAACAAAAATCTAGTGGTCGGGGATGCTTGTGGAGAAAAATTAAAATAAATATATGAAAAGATATACAGACTCGCGAGGTCTACAGCTCACAGAGCCACTAGTTTTAGGTAGGCTCGAACCTGTCAACGGAGACGTTTATAAGCTGGTAAGAACAACAACCTGAAACTAAACGTGCTTTCCGCAGCACGGCAAATTCTATTTCATAAACTACTTGCGTGCGATCTTCCGTTCATGAAGTGGCCATACTTGCTTTTGCTTCGTCAGCAGCTCATATACGTCCCCACCGAGGGGCACGAGCCTATCCTGATTTAGGTCGATTAGGCCTTATTCGACCACGCTGGCCCAGTGCGGGTTGGTCGACTTCACACACAGCCTTTGAATTTCTTCGCAGGAGTGTGCAGGTTTCATCACGATGTTTTCCTTCACCGTAAGAGCGTCGAATAAACGTACATATGAATTCGAAATGCTTGCTTTTGCTTAGACAGTGGGTAAAGCTATAGTTGAACAGGAAGTAGGATACAGCCTTTGCCTTGGCCAGTACATTTTGCTTCCATGCCGGAGCTTAGGTTCAGGGTTCGAATCCCAATCCCAGTCAATATGTAAAAAAATCCTAAAAAACGGTATTTATTTTGAGCTATTCCTAGATCTAAGAGAATAGGCTGTACGAACATATACCTATATAACATCATATTGGTATGAAAACAGCCTCCGTGGCCGAGTGGTCGAGATTTCAACGCCCATTAGAAGGTTCCGGGTTCGATTCCCGGTGGGGATATTGTCAAGCAAAAATCTCTTTGTGAGACTTTCCTCAGTATGGTTAGGACATTGCAAGCTGAATCACCTGATTGTCCGAAAAGAAAGACGATTCCGTGCTTCGAAAGGCACGTTAAGCTGTTGGTACCGGCTACTATCTAGTCATTACACGAGTCATGTCAGTGGCCTTTGGCGGCTCTATAACATTGACACCAGGGTTTGGAGGTCGGTTGTCGACCTTACAACCCACAGGATGATGATGATGATTGGTATTAACAGTAAGATGAATCCGAGCTGCAGAAGCTAAGCCTGGCCTCAAAACAAAAATGCCTAGAACTTGATTTATACGCTCTAGATTGTTTTCGGGGGTAAATAACGAAAAAAACACTTACTGCAAAGAAAAATCGCAGAATTAACACAATTTTACGCCAATAAGAATTAGTACTTTTTAAATAATAAGGAGTAAGGAAAATATTATTTAACCTGCTAAATAGCATAAGTCTTCTTTGTTACTATGTATGGGCAATGGCTGAAATAAAAGATATATTTTTTTTAAATGGTCACTCTGCGGAAGTACTCGTTAGATGATTGGCGACCCCATAACGACCAGGGTTTGTGAGGTCGGTTATCCGAGATCAACGCAGAGCCAAAACTTCTGGGTCTTGACAGGATGTTGGCCAAAAATACATGGACATATGGACATAAGTCCAAGAAAAATAAACATGCTAGGAAGTTCTTAGGACGTAGGCACGCACTAAGAGATTTTTGGAACTTCCCTTCCTTAGGGACAAAAAAGGGAATGAAATTAGGAAACTTCGTCTTTTTAACAAAGACCACGAGGACGAAGAAGCTTGCAATAAAAAAAAATACACACCGTATTATACATACTGAGGAAATTAAATTTAGAAAATCGACGAGCTATCGACACGACCAAAGAAAAATAGTACAAGAATATTTTTTACCTTTTAATCCCGACGTAGCGACTTAGTAACACACGACGTTCTCGTCGCCGTCACTAAAGTCCCGGATCCACTTCTTCTTAAGGAAACGCACGATCCTTAAGAGGAAGTGGAGGATTTTAACTACAGTGTTTTAGAATCGATCCACATCCATAGTGATTGGACCACAGTTGACCATGGATGTGGACCGACTAACTTTCCAGCAGCGCCTATCGAGATATCAACACGGCGGATATTAGTCATTTGCTCATCGAGACACACAACAGGCAAAAAATAAGTAGCACTGCGCCCAATAAAGTGAGCACCTCGAGCATCCGACGCACGTTCGGCGCAAGGTGTCAGGTTAACTTGGTGGATACAGTACAACAAATGGCAAGGAGCTTAACCTATACCCTGTTTCAGATCACATCAACAGCTCATACGTATATGCACCACACCCATCAACCACCCACCCACTGAATTAGGGCGATTAGTCCTTAGTCGACCACGCTGGCCCAGTGCAGGTTGGTCGACGTTGCAACAGTTGCAAGTTTCCTCACGAAGTTTTTCTTCACCGTAAGAACATCGAATTAAACGTACATACTTATATGAATTCGAATTTCGAAAATACTTTGTTACGTGGTTGTGACTGAACCCGAGTCACCCGGACGGGAGGCAGTGGCCCTGGCTAAAACACCATTGACGAGTAAAGGTCACGATTCTTTAAATAATAGAATGATTTTGCACTGTAAATAAGTACAAAATTAGAAGTATGTATTAAACTTTATCCAACCCCTACTCTTCCCGTGGGTGTCGTAAGAGGCGACTTAGGGACTACACATTGAACAGGGAACGGGCAGCAGCGCTCTCTGATGCAGTAACCTTTTAATCTGCGATCTCCAACCCGCCTGCCAAGCGTGGAGATCTCATAGTTCAGCAGTGGACTGTAACGGGCCGTTGATGATGATGTTGATGAATCTCATGGAGATCTTTCTCTCTAGGCAATGTGGTGAGGGTCGCGGGAAGCTGCTGCTGTCAAGGCAGTGCTAAATCGGTCTTTGTGAAGATCCTCGAGGAGGCCAGATTCGTCAACAGCTCATATACTCGGCTCTCGGGGCTCGAGCCTACCCTGAATTGAGCGTGGAGATTATGGCAAAACCCTTCACTTAAGTAGAGGAGGCTCATAGTCCAGCAGTGGACTGTAACGGGCCGTTGATGTTGTTGATGATTAAACTTTATCTCACTTCCGCAGATCCAGACAAACGGCTTGCAATCATCTTATTAAGCTCTGTCAGCGCCCACTACGTCCTTATTTATAGAACACATTAATTGATCGCTCACTTTGAACATGGATGCGTATTGAGCATGCACTAACTGTACGCGAACCGAGTAGGCGTGGCTACGATTGAGCATCTCTGCTACCAGCACCCTAAATGAAAAGGGTACAAATGTGAAAAATGCGATTACGAGCTAGTGGTATTTAAGCCGCAACCCCATTAATCACTTCCGCGCTAAGAAACCACGTTACGTGGCACCAATTACTGTCAAACGTCTACAATATAAACTTAAATCTAAAATGCGGAGTGGAAACGTGCAAGGAAAACTTGTCTAAATAAAAAACCGTGCCTTGTAAAATCCGACACTAAGGCCCGGTTTCCACCAAAGCGGATAGGAGATGTGTTTGAATAACCAATCAGATTTCGTTATTTCCACACCTCCTCTCCGCTTAGCTTTAATAACGAAATCTGATTGGTTATTCAAACACATCTCGTCTCCTCCCCGCTTTGGTGGAAACCGGGCCTAACCCTTGTCCATAGCCGCCAAACAGCCTCCGAGACCGACTTGGCTTGATGACTCGAGTGTTGTCCGCTCTTATAACGTCCCCACCGATAGGCTGGAGCCTACCCTGAATTAGGGTGAGCAATTTTATAAAATAGTAGCGGTCCGCCCGCGGCTACGTTCGCCTTGCGTAAGATTTTCCCGTGGGAATAAGACTTTTCCCCGTAAAAAGTATCCAATGTGTTAATCCAGGGTACAAACTATCTCTAGTCTAAATTTCAACCTAATCTGTTCAGTAGTTTTTGCGTGAGAGAGTAACAAACATCCATCCATACATCCATACTTACAAACTTTCGCGTTTATAATATTAGTAAGGATGTCTTTTGTTTACAATGATAATTGCATAAGTATATTCTTAATGTTTCTTGTGTCGTGCTGGAGCATACGAACACCAAGCGTACTTGTCATTTAAATAGTCATCTATCTTACAGTAAGCATTATAACATAGCGTTCTGTTTTACAATATTTGTAAACCTCTTTTCTAGTAAAACTAAGATTTAACAGGTATTTTGTTACAGTAGTGCACACAGAGCACCGCAAATATGAAATTCACACAGTACATACCTACCTATACGTATTTATTTTATCTTTATTATTTTACGGCTAAGCGCGCGCAGCCATTTTTGGAGCGATTTCAAAGTACACAGCTGTCAAACTGTCAATTTATTATTTATGCCTAGGAACAAGGAAAAGTGTTCTTAGATTTATGCACGGTGACGTCACGGAAAGCGCTTCAAAATAGCGGCGTTTAAATCATCCGAAACTGTACTGCAAGTTTAAGTATTCATTATCTACTGTCGCCCAGCAGCCGCCACAAGCTGCTGCACCACACAGTCCGAAGAAAAGGTATTTAGAGTTAATAATTTCATCCCATACAATAATAATTTCTTCTTTATTAGTCCACAATTACAAGCTAAAGACTAAACCTTGAAACCAAACCCTAGCTTCATTTTAAAACTAACATGGATAAGCTTCAGGAGTTTACTGTCGGAGATCAGGACATGAAGTGTGAAGAATTTAGCAGAAAAAAGACAAAATCGAAACGTAAGAAATCTAAATTTGAAAATGAAAGATAAAACTGCCAGTAAGAAAGGTTGCCAGTCATAAAACAGGAAAGAGGACGAATGCCTCGTTACCCTACTATTGTTTTTTATATGAGTACTTATTTTTTAAGGCAATGTACCACCAACGTCGACAATCGGTTACGACTATGTAAATAGTACATGCATATTGCCTATTGATTTCGTGACAAAAAGTTCGCATGCTTATACCAGGCGTAGTACCTTGATTAGCATCAACACACATCGGTTTACAATATGCATTGACAATGAGTGACGTAATAGCATTTGGACGCTTTCAATTGTATCCGCCGCCGGCTCAAACAGATCCAACTATAATACTCTCATAGTACGCGAATGATCTAATTTATGACAGTAAACATTTCATCATATGTTGTGACTTGCGATTCGCCGTGAAGTAATAGACTCTCAGTAACCGTTATCAACAGCTTCCATGACTGAGCAGAAAAACGTTCGTTTCCCATTACGTAATTACTTTAACTTTATTAATGAATTATTTTCGTCTAATTTATAATCGAAATATTTCCTGAAACCTATTTTTCATATATAGCCTAACTTGTGTAACTATTTAAGTATTTGACTGTTTGTATCTTAACAATAAATAAAAAAAAGAAATTCACAAAATAACCAATAAAAAAATATATGATAATAATAATAATAATAAAATAATAAAATAATAATATGGATTTCTGGAATAATTAATTTTATTCCCAAATGAAGATGATAAATTGCTATTTTCTAGTACCACACGACAAGAAGTGACATTACAAGTGCAGTTAAAGTCAGCGTCGGTTATTCTTGTCCGATATTTAACCGATACACGATGCCATGAATCTTATACTTTAAAATGCTTATATATTATTTATAATAAGAATCTCGGAAACGGCTGCAACGATTTCGGTGAAATTTTGCACATAGGGGGTTTCGGGGACGATAAATCGATCTAGCTATAATAGGTTTTATTTTTAGTAAAACGGGATTTACGTGTTTCTAGACAATATCATTAAAAGAGACAGGTAATTTCGTTTACAACGCCACAATAGCTCAGTCGGGAAACCGTGGTGAGTCTGCAATGTCGCTTTTGGTTTCTGAGTTCGATGTTTTTTTATTTTGTTCGTGTTTCTTTTTTATAGGTTATTTACTTTATTCCTTCATTTAGTTATTTAAATACAAAAATTACAGAAGTAAAAAAATCTTATATTTTTTTCGTGGTCCGAAAGTTTTCCAACAGATGGCACGAGCAAAGCTCGGTCGGCCAGGTACTATTATTAGTAAGAAGAAGCTCATTTTTATACTGGTCAGGTAAATCGTCTAGTTTATTCCATCTAGTCTTACTAGGAGAGATTACTTACGGCTATAGATTACTTTTTAATTACACAAGAAATATGAAAAACTTACACCCAATAGGGCTGTACCATTATTATATCGTTCCCTCCCATGGGAAAGCTTATAAAACAAAAAAAAATATAAACACAAAAAACATGTTTGCTATTATATCGGTACTGCAACATTCGTATAATTTTCATTCGCAAAAGCATCGTCAGCGTTATATAACGTGAAGTTGTGACCAACATAGGTCCATTTTCATTAATTACGTATTTATACGAGAAAAGCAGAGAATCTTGTGAAAATTTCGCGAGCTACACTTATTATTATAAACTAAATACTATAGATATACATAACTTCAAAAAGCTTTCACCTAAATTTTTGATCGAAAGATCAAAACCGGTTTAGTACATACTTTTCCTTTCGGTATAGTACGTGCGGCCTTTGAAGAATATTAATTATAGAGGCCGGCAGCCATCTTGAAATATTTTCGACGCGTGCGCAACATCAAGTGATATCAGTTTACATTACAAAATGCACAACGTCGGTGACACACGACGCCATTGACACCTGCTAGAACTGCGAGGTCTAGTTTTAAACTGGTTGGATAGTTCGTCTAGACTTTGACTGTAATTCAATACAGGAGGTCATTTTTATCCATGCAAATAATAATTGGATGTCTGTAACCAACGGGCTATTCGATTCGAGATTAGATATTAAATATTTTTAAATTCATAGAAAACAACCAAAAACATAAACCTTCCGGCGGGACTTGAACTCACGACCTTCGGCCTATACGCAGCCAACGTGCTTACCAACTACACCACGGAAGGCATAGTGGCAGCGCCGAAATTCGTTCTTGCTTGTTTTCTATGAGATCATGACGTTACAAGGCGATTGTAAAATAAAGTGTCTACATTCCAAATGAGACAAAATTAGCAAGGGACATTATGTGATGAACTGGCGTCCGGCCTTTGTTCGGCAGTGGACGTGTCTTTCACCCGAGATGATGTCCACGCAGCGGAAGACATAGGAAACGGTAGGACAGGTTTTTGATTGACCGATGGTTTGGTGAAGGTTACTGGGCACCACAGGACCAGTCGTTGCGGACAACCCTTATCTTTCAGCAGTGAACGTCTTTCGGCGAAGATAAGGGTAACTAAATATAAAATATTTAGCAACTCACCTGTAATATTGGTGGTTTTGTTGCTATCAGAAGCGCTGGCGTTGGCTGGCAGGTCGAGGTGGGGCGAGGGGGGTGCGGTGGAAGGCTGCACGGGCGTTTCTCGCTTCACGCGCGCTCCCAACGTCACGATATGAGGGTCGTGGAAGCTGGTCTTCACATTATCGAACAGGTATGTGTTGTATCCTGAAACAAATGAAGAATACACTAAAATTTACACAATTTACGGGTTTGTTACCACGGAATCTCAAAACAGCGTTCGATCAGCGAGCGTTCAGCAATCCGGAGGTTCTGGGTTCGAATTCCGTTGACAGAGTCAAACAAATCACTTTATGATTCTGTCCCGTTTGATAAGGACGCCGGCCGCCGCGCGCCGGCCGCCGCAGACTGATCATCCAAAAAGTAAGATGGTTCCGTTCTTATGGATAATAGTACATTACTGCCGCGGCCGCAATATTAGCTATTGCTGGATGAGGGCACGTTTAAAGTCCGAGCCGCAGTCGAGGACTATTATTATGTACGAGTCCAGCAAGAATAATTGCGGCCGGGGCTTACATAGTGATTTTCTTTGAAATATGCGAGGAAATAATAAAATACAAAAAAAAATTCAAATCCTTGGATTTAGATGTCTACTTTTGTCGTACTGAACTTATAAGTTCTAATCTTTATCACTTTAACCACTACTTCGACTTCTTGAACCATTTTAGTTAACTCCATCATGAAAAATAAGTAACAAAGTATTACGAGAGACGAAAATTACAACCGCCATATTGCGCGCTTTTGTTTTTTTGTTCTGTGCCAGTCAGTGTCAGAGCATACAGCCAACTCAAATCACTACGATTCGTGTACGATTCATATAAAATTTGAATTTAGAACTTATGTTTTAAGAGTATGCTGTAAAAAGACTCAAAAACATCGGAATTTCGAGACGAAACTTACTTGGCCGCTGTTTTGTATGGGGCAATGTTTCGTCCAAAAATAAGTCACTTCGCGTACTGTTTTTTATTTATATTTTGGGAATAAAACGCTAAGGTAGGTACTGATTTTACTTTTTAATTTCTAATCCTAATCGATTTCGCCTTTTACGGTATCACCAGAGGTACATAAATTTAAACTTGATACAAAATTATAAAAGTAAAACATTTTTGCCGTGTAATATAAATATTTTTATGTGTCACAGTAGTATCAATTTACACCACTAGCGGTGGCATCTCGATAACACAATCGCTTAATACTAACAGACTACCACTACCGACAGATAAAAAAACTTACCTATAAGATTAAGTCCATATTATTATTATTTTTCAAATTAAGGTTGAAGTGAAGTTGAACAATATTTCTGGGAGCATTACTCGTAAATATCAGAAGTAATATTGCTATAAAAGTTAATGGTATTGTCAGTTTAAAAAGTTATAATTTTGTTATACTTTGATTTATAATAAAAATAATTAATAAATATCCGCATTCCGGACAAAAAGCTATATTTCCTACTCTATGGGGACTATCGTAGCCAGAACCGTAAAACCAAATATAAAAAAAGGGACCGCAACGAGTAGGTGACGAAGAGCGTAGAAATAAAGGGTCATATTGCAATGATAATATGATAACAGTGACAATACTCCGATCACATATAATAACGTTTGTTTTTTTTGTAATTTGTAGCGAATTATATAAAAACTATTATTATTTATGCTGTGTTTTGGTTGTTTTCGTGTTCGACACGAGATCCATTGCGACGGCTTGTAAATACTTATCAAGTTATCAGGATGTTTGCGCATGCCATTTTGTTAGCAGCTGTATTCTTTTTCGACGTTTAGAATTGAATTTACGTATTGTTTTGTTCATTATCTATTAAAATTGAGTCCTTATGTGTATGAGCGTTCTCGAATGGAGACCATTTCTCGGGAAACGTAGTGTGGGACGCCCCCCTGCCAGGTGAACTGATGACCTGAGGAAGGTCGCTGGTGGTGGCTGGATGAGGAAAGCGGGTGATCGTGCGCTTTGGCGTGCCCTTGGGGAGGCCTACGTCCAGCAGTGGACTGCAATAGACTGATTGATTGATTTGAGAGCATTAGATGACATACAGGTAGCACGCACTAAAACAAAGGTCAAAAGATTCGGGATACTGAAGTCCGCTTCAACAATTTTATGACACCATGGTCGCGGGCAGACTGATGGTCATGGCATGACATGGTGCTTGCAACAGCGCCGAGTTATCGGGTCTCCTCAACAAAAATAATATCGCGGTAAGCCCGTAAAATGTCTCATAAATGTTATGATAATGACCGCGAAAGTTTAAAACTAGTGGCTCTGTGAGCTGTAGACCTCGCGAGTCTGTATAACTTTTCATATTTATTTTTATTTTTTCTCCATAAACATCCCCAATCCCTTGATTTTTTATTTTTAAATTTTATTTTATGTGACCTGTAAAGGAAAACAGCCTCGGCGGTAGACCTTGTAAGCTGGCAACCCCTATAACTCCGTCATTTTTTTAAATTTCCAAAAACTGGCTCGATAAAAAGCTCGATTAATTTATCGAACCTGCTCACAAAATTTCACGAGAATCGGTTGAGAAACGCGACCTGTAGAGTGAAACAAACAAACAAACAAACAGATGGACAGATGGACATACAAAAGCAAATTTGGCCAAGCTGAAGCAGAGACGCTTCGCTCGCTCGGTCAATTAATACAAGCTCGGAAACGGAAACATTGCGTCGAGTATGGTAAACAATGACAAGATGTCTTTTTTTTTGAGTTTTTTTTTTTATTATATACGTTGACTACTCTGTCCGCCTGCGAGGACGCTCGCGCTGCTCAAGATCTTTCCGTAGGAAAATAATCGCGTAAAAAGTTTTAGTCTTCATTCCAAATTTCATCTAAATCCGTTCAGTTCTTCTGCCGTGAAAGCGAAACAAACATCCAAATATTCCATAATACTTTCACATTTATTATATTAGTGCGATGGTGTGGTAATAAGTGTGATTACATCTTCATCAACGGCCCGTTACAGTCCACTGCTGGCCTATGAGCCTCCTCCACTCAAGTGTTTGGTTTTGCCATAATCTCCACGCTTGGCAGGCGGGTTGGAGATCGCAGATTAAAAGGTTACTGTATCAGAGAGCGCTGCTGCCCGTTCCCTGTTCAATGTGTAGTCCCTAAGTCGCCTCTTACGACACCCACGGGAAGAGTAGGAGTTGGTGACAAATGTATTCTACTCTGCCGTCACCACACGGCAATTACTATGATGATGTTATTGGCGGCAGTGTGATTACAGCAGACAGTTAATTGTCATGAAACAACAACAAGTAACGTAACTTTTTATCTACTATATATGGTCAAGCATTGGTACATGCACCTTAGTACTAGTATCATCTGAATAATTTATTCCAACGATCCCATTTGACTTTGTTATGATTGCCTATTGAGTGTACGTGAATACATGCGCGGACGCACTTTAGTGAGCTATACAAACGTGATGTTCAATATTAAACTACTGTTTCCGGGCAACCAATTAAAAATAATCAACGCCTAGCTGTTAAATATGACATAAGCCCGAACGATGTCCTCCATTGTAGCAGACTGACAAAGCGTTGTTTAGCGTCTGTTGTGTGGGGTGTAAGGTCATTGACCGACCTGACAAACCCTGGTGTCAGAGCTTATGTCAGAGTTATTGGCGGCAACTAATTATCTCTATATATATATATATATAACTTCCAAACGACTGCACCAAATTGGATAAATCTTTCTTTTATGTGTTCGTTATTGTCAGGAGGTTCGCATGAAAAAAAAGTAGGAGGTGGAGGGTAGGTGTAGGGTAGGAGTAGGGTAGATGTTGGGAAAAATTGGCAGGACAACGTCTTACTTTTCTGTTAATATAATATGGTGATTCCTGATGCTGAAACCTGCAAGTCCCAAAGAAATCATGTCTTCTGCTGATTGTACTCATCATCATAGTAAATGACGTAAAGAAAGGCGACGTAATATAACACACCTAAAAGAGAAACCGCCGTGTGGTGACGGTAGATAAGAATACATTTGTCACCAACCCCTACTCCTCCCATGGGTGTCGTAAGAGGCGACTTAGGGCGTTTGCGCACTCATCCGTATCCGATTCTCATTCGATTCTTATCCGTTTCTGATCCGGTTTGGCCATCATAGTAATTGTATGGACGCTTACGCACCACGGACCAAGTGGTCCGTGCTTACGCACCCATACGTATCCGGTTCGTTTTCGATCCGTAAATTCTCACTCCGGATCGGTTTTTTTACGGATGAAGAGTGAGGTACGGGGAGGGGAAAGCTCGCGCTGCTAGTGATGTGCCAAATTGACTATTTTTTGATAAACAAGTATTTTAGTACTCGTTACAAAAATAATCGAATGCACACTCGAGACAAGAGACTACAGGATTCTATTTACGTGAAACGTGAGCGACTTTATTGCAAGATCTACATTACATAAGTAGATATAATTAATATAGATCAACCTAGTATTCGAATTCTATAAGTACCCGAAATCTATACTCGAGTACAGTCGGATGCTCATTAGTCAGTAGTGAAGTGTTAACACTTTGACCTTGAACGCTTCTTGCTTCTATAGCATTATGGTCGAGATCAGCTCAGTCAGTCAGCTCGACTCGGCACATCACTACGACAATATCACGCAATATCGTCTCAAATACGAATGAAAACCGGATCAGATACGGATGAGTGCGCAAACGCTAGACGTGAATTTACCGTCCGTTTTTTTTACGGATCAAAAACGGACCGGATAAGAATCGGATACGGATGAGTGCGCAAACGCCCGGAGTACACATTGAACAGGGAACGGGCAGCAGCGCTCTCTGATACAGTAACCTTTTAATCTGCGATCTCCAACCCGCCTGCCAAGTGTGGAGATTATGGCAAAACCCTCCACTTAAGTGGAGGAGGCTCATAGTCCAGCAGTGGACTGTAATGTAACGAGCCGTTGATTTTTCTTTTTATTTTGAAAATAGAAACGACGTGGAGGGACAATCGACGTGAAGTGCATTATTCATTTGGTGACGGTTTTTCAAAGTTGTTTTACTTGAGTGTCCCAACAGAATTCAACCCAGAGCCTCAGGCTCGAGAGCATAATGGTTAGAACGTTAGACTAACTACCTAAAAAAAATAAAAAATAAAAACCTTTTAGTTTCAAAACTTCATCTATGCTAAAATTTCATCCTCTGCCAAACTACAATATAGTTTGTAGGCAGCAAGAATTGCTCCCTTTGGTTGAGTAAATTATTATCAGTAACTATTAATAGCATTACTGGTTTTTATACAATTTCGTTAAGCTGTATATTGATTACAACACAAATACCCGCACAATAATAACCCATAACTAGATAATGTTGGCACTATTCAAGTAGATAATTTAGTTTATTAGTTTGCAGATTCTTTATTTTACTGCTTGTACCTATCAAAACATTAGATTGTACACTAACGAAACTCGACATTTACTACAAATTAGCAATTATAATATTAGTATGACGATCCATTCATAATTAGGAAAATAATGTTTCTTTGTTGCGCACGAGTGTAATATGCGGTCAATGAACGACGCTTCGCCGAAGCCTTTCGCAGGTAGGTAAGATAAGTCGTTGATATCTCAGTAATATAGGTACTTATAATAAAAATAAAATTTAAAGTATATGTGTTCGCTTGTTTTTGCTTAGCCGTTAAGAAGACACTTTTTTTTTAATGATCTTAAACGGAACTTCGATAAAAACCTTTTAAGTCCGAGAAATTTCAAAAGTTTTTGAAAAATGTATGGCTATAAAATGTGGTTTATAGTAGTGGGTGGGAATCGAACAAAGGGAAAGAAAGGAGTGAGAAAAACACTTACCGCTGGTCTCCTTTGTAAGTGGGCTGCGAATAGTTGGTGCTCAGCAGCTCTGTACTTTTTTTCTTAGCTTCTTTGTTTCTTGATGCTAGAAGTCGCGACCGCGGCGCAAATATTGGATGGCCGCGTGTGTTATAGCTAATTCGCTAAGCCTTCGATAGTATCGTCGAACGATAGACTGTACAAGATGGCGGCCGACGAGCGAATAGACAGAGCTTTGCTTCTGCCAGCTTGACATTGATAGTTTTTCGTCTACCCTCGCTTTTTGTGTTTTTCTCGGGGAAAATGAGGAAAGGAAGGGTAGTGACATCAATGAAACCTAAGTCATGTATTTGACAGCTGTGAAATAATGAATATAAAAAGATGCGTTTTATACGTAACAAGTAGTTAAAGCGCTTTAGATTTGGTTAGACGAATTCTAATTTGAATCATTGAAATATCAAGTTGAATTTAATACCAAATACTCTAGTTTAGTCCATGGTTTTGAGCTGTGGAAAAATCGAGCTTCTAAGGCAACACTCACACACAAAAGACACAGCCATTTAAAGTCATTTAGTCAATACAAATTACAATACTCGCAAAACCTATAGGGTCCTTTCTGTTGACCCAGAATTAGTTACAGCAATTGTAAAGGAAATATAAGAGAGTCGGGAGTTCGTTTATATTTTTTTGCAAATGCAAGCAAGTCTGTATTTCTCCAAAACCGATTTGGCTTAAAATTGATACAAAGACAGTTTTCCACCCAAGGATGGACATAACTACTTTTTAACGCGGGAAAAACGCCAACCACAGTGCCGCAAGAGACAGCTATGAACACAGGTAAAACAGGATAAAGGCAGGCGAAATTAGCGCGTTCTTTCCTTATGTGTTTACCAGCCGCCAAAGTATCTTCATCGAAGGAGGAAAATGTCTTCCCAAATTAAAAATCAGGTTTTTGACAGGTATTGGCATTGGCCTGGGTATTGGTATTGGCCTTGACACTTTTATAAAACCTAAACCCGAGATGTCATTAAAAAAATAAAAACCTTCTTCATAAATAAGCTTTAATTTGAGTTTGATTCCCTTTTTCGGGGACATTAATCGTCAAATGTTGACCTATAGTAGCACTTGCAATGGGTACATTTAGTTTTCCGTGGTACAACCAGTCAGTGTTGCCGTTTTTGCGCTTTTATCGCTAGTTCTAGCGCTTTTCTAGGCTTTTCAGCGCGTTTTTTCAAAAAACAATGCGCTAAATAAAATATAGTGGATAATTGAAAAAAGTATTGGCAAACTCCAATAAGGCCCAAAAGTCGGGATCCAGAGCCGTAAAACTTAAAAAACGTCGTCAATATTACCAAAGTACCAAAACTGTTAAAAAGGGAACCTCATTTGGCAAAGGCATATCATCTGCTCCTGAACATGAGAAGACCACGAAAATGTGATGGAATTGTTAAACTTACTTGATTTTAAAAATTACATAAAATTATCATAAAGTTATTAAATATGATTGATTTTCATATCATTTCAACAGCAAAAATTTAGTGGAATTTAGAATAGAATAGAAAAACGTTAGCGCTTTTTTGAGGTCCAATTTTCCAAAATATAGCGCTTTTTTGACAAGGGTTTAGTGGATTTATTTTTCCTCGAACGGCAGCACTGCAACCAGTTGAACACGGCAGTTGCTTCACGGGTCAGAATTGCTTCGAATCAGACTGTCAACGCTTAGAAAAACAAAAATTGTAAATTGGTTTCGTGAATTGACAGTAAACGGAACGTTAAAAAACTCACATATACCTATACATACATGAACCCTAAACACATTACACTCCTATTTTGGCAGTCGTGAAATGAACTTAGGACTATGCTCGCTCTTTCTTCTTCTCGAAAGGCACGTTAAGGAGTTGGTCATGGCCATGAGCTATGTCAGAAGATATAGGCGGATCGATAACACTGATACCAGGGGCCATTTAATAAAACTTACAATTACAATACGAAGTACATTGCGTAGCCAACCAACCAAAATTATTAACATTTGTCTTTTTGGTATATCGGCTGCGCAATGTACTGCGAACTGTAATTGTAAGTTTTAATAAATTGGCCCCAGGGGTCATCTGTTTTAATTACACATCTCTCAATACAATAGGACGTCATCTGGCTATAAAAAATAGGTGACGGTAAACACTATAATCAAAAACATTGCAGGCTGAATCACCTGACTGTTCAAAAAGTAAGATAACTCCGTGTTTCGGAAGGCACGTTAAGCCGTTAATATCTATCTGTCTGGAATGTAGTTGTTACCTTCAGTGGCATTCGGAGACCAGGGCTTGTGAAGTCGGTTGTCGACCTTAGAACCCACAAGATAAGAAAAAGTTTGTTTCTGATAAACAACATGGTATCAATTTGACTTACTGTATTAGTATTATAACTGTATTTACCTATTTTATCATGTTTTGTTTACGTATAACTGATTGCAAGGTGACAATAGTGAAATTGTTTGTTGTTGTATTGTAACGCTAGCGGTCCGCCCGCGGCTACGCTCGCGTTGTGCAAGATTTTCCTGTGGGAATAAGATTTTTCCCGTAAAAAGTATCCTATGTGTTAATCCAGATTACAAACTATCTCCATTCCAAATTTCATCCAAATCCGTTGAGTACTTTAAGCGTGAAGGCGGAACAATCATCCAAACATCATCCGAGTTTAGAACCAGAGTATAAAACATGTAATTTATAAAATTATTAAACTTTCGTTTTTAACTTTATTTTTCTCGTCTAAAGAGATAATAAACATCATTTACACGGGCTTTTGACCAAAGTGTAAATGATGGTGCGGTGAGTTTATGTATGTGAGAGGAACTTCCGGACTATTCTGCAAGTGTTAAGAATAACTGCTTTTTGCTTGAGGACATAAGTAAGAGGTTGTATGTTTAATGTTTTTAAACTGACATGTAGTGATTTTGGAACTACTCCTGTAGATATTAGGGTGGGTACTGTACGAACAGTCTCAACTCTCCATTGGTTTTTTAGCTCAATAGAGAGGTCTGTGTATTTGGTTATTTTGGTGTAAGTTGTTTGTAGGTCATGGGTATTATAAATAAAATAAAATAAAATAAAAATGTATTTATTTCATTTTAAAACAATTTTCTACCATTACAAAGGGGCTGGTGTCTCCCTTTAGGCTTTATAGGCCTGTGTTAGGAGGCACCGCTCTTCATCTGAATATAGTAATATAATATGATATGAGATTGTAACTGTGTCCCAATACATATTCTTTATCTATTAATTTATAGTTTATAGCTTAAGGCTGTACATATTATATAGTTTAAGTAATAATAACTTAAGGTACTAAAGAATAAATATTAACTATTCCTAAGATCTCGCTTGGTATGTGTGTGTGTGAGGGGGGGGGGGGGGAATGTGTGTATGAGGGGGGGGTGTGTGCGGGAATATGAGAGGAACTGTCGAGTGGTCAGCCCTACGACGATTTCGTCTTGGGATCAGGGATTATTATTAGGTTATGTAGGCTATTATTATATTATGTAGGCTAGTTGTTGTTGTGAAGCTCTGGTTATCTTATAAGAAATACCAAATAAATGTCTTGTAGTTTATCTGGTTAGGACTTACCCAAAGGTAAACAATCTTGATATGTACAATTTCTTATCTAAAAATTTTGGCTATTTTCTTAGAAAACAATGAAATTACAATTGATAACATTTATAACTTCTTTTTTTAATGATTTTCAATATAAAGACATCAAATCAAAATCAACGGCCCGTTACAGTCCACTGCTGGACTATGAGCCTCTTCCACTTAAGTGGAGGGTTTTGCCATAATCTCCACACTTGGCAGGCGGGTTGAGATTGCAGATTAAAAGGTTACTGTATCAGAGAGTTCCCTGTTCAATGTGTAGTCCCCAAGTCGCCTCTTACGACATCCACGAGAAGAGTAGGGGTTAGTGACAAATGTATTCTACTCTGCCGTCACCACACGGCACAAAAGAAAGACATAGCTAGCTGTATTAAATTTGTGTATCTAAAACTTTTGAGTAGTTAAACATAACTAAAACAATATAATTAAATATTGTTCCTGAAGCTGCCAATAATATAAGGAATCTTCATCATCTTGACAAAAAATTGTTTTACTTTTTAAATTGATAAAAAATAACATGCTAGACTAGTCTTAAGGTGATGCCGTCATAATTATTAAAACATGACTGCCCTGTCATAAAAATTATTGATGTAGTATTTTAAAAATCTGTTCAGGCATTTATAAGTTATGGTGGAATAAAGAAACTCACATATATACATACATACATACATATCTGTGGTGAAGGGTGAAATTTTGACAAAGGTAAGTCAGAAGAGCACGGCCTACCTGACTGAATGACATGCTTTTTTACAAAACTAATTGTGAGTTCGTAAAATGAAATCCATCGCTACACAAGTAGTCAGTTTAACAGCATTAATGCCATCATAGTAAACGTATGTATGTATGTATGTATAAGGGGGACGTCTGCGAGGAGCGCAGACGGGTGACCTGCTCCATATATAGGAACTATTTCACCCTTAATCCCAGTTTTGATGGATGCTCCTTTCATGATAGCGCCGCATCAGCTCTGCCGTATCGCGTGATACTCACGGTAAGTGAGTTGTGTTAGGTCTATCCCTTGTTCTCTCCGCTTCTGGCATGGGGTGACCCAGTGGCCCCCGCGACTACTCAAGAAGAGCCAGCTTGGCAACGGCTATTGCTACTACCAGCCTGCCCCCCGAGCGCCGCGTGAGTCCCGGTGCCCCCCACGCCTTAAGCTTCGAGAATACTGGGTTCCCCCACACGGTTGTTCTCCCCCCGTGAGATCGCAATCGGCCGGGCCTGCCATCGCCCACCCTCGGAGCACCCATCGAAGGAGTACTGGTTTTACTGTAGCTCCTCCGTGATGGCCCCCTCAAATCTGCCTGTTGCTTTGCAGTATCTCAGTATGTTCTTGAATGACAGATTACTCAGTTCTTCCTTTCTGATGCTGTCTGTTTCTAGTATTTCCCATCTCGGCAGTGAGTACATCGGACATTCTGCCAGGAAGTGTAAGCTTGTTTCATCTTCGCCGCACTCTGGACATGTGGGGCTCTCTGCTCTCTTCATGATGCTGAGATGTCTCTTTAGCGTGCAGTGTCCTGTCACTATACCTGTGATGACTCTGACGTCTTTTTTCTTGTGTTGAAGTAGGTGCTTAGTTCGTCTGCGATCAAGTGTCCTGATGAAAAGTTTAGACTGCCGGTATCCGGTGGCCTTCTCCCATCTGGCATTGGTTTCTACTCTTGTTTTCTTCTCTTTCCTTTTGTAATTCTTTGTGGTATTGGTAGGCGGGGCTCAGGACCTGTGAAGGTACTATCCGCTCCCTTTCTGGCCAATTCATCTGCAGTTTCGTTCCCCTCGGTGCCTTGGTGTCCAGGCACCCAGGCAACAGTAACGCTACTTTTATTTGCAAGTAGGTTAAGTGCTGACTTGCATTCTTAACCAGCGCTGATGTTGTTACTGGTTTATCTAATGCCCTAAGAGCTGCTTGACTGTCACTGTATATTACTACAGTGTCAGTCTGTAGATCTTCCATATTTTTGATCTGATGAGCACATTCTAGTATAGCGAAGATTTCCGCCTGAAAGATGCTCGCATACTTTCCTAGTTCTATTGAAGTCTTTAAGGACCGCTCAGGCCCAGTGACGAGGATGCCTGCCCCTGAGAGTCCTGTTAATTCTTTCCTTGACCCATCCGTAAAACATATCAACGCGTTGTCATTATGCTTTACTTCCCATGATGTTCTTGGTCCTATGTGTATTCTGTATTTTTTGTCGAATATTCTCAGTAAACGTAACGTAGTAAACGTAACTCACTGTATTGAACATATCGTGAAAACATAGTAAAAACGCAATAATTTCACTGTTTACAAGCAAGCACACGCTAAATTAACGGTGGACATGTACTAATTGAATTTATTTAATCACTTTACTTCCCTTTACTGACACATACATACCTGAACCAAACACATTACACTCCTTTTTGGGCAATTGTGTAAATACCTGTGATGCTATATCAACTGTTAGTTTGTACCTTGCGCAGTTTTTGTTACCAATCATGCTGAGAATTAAATTATCCCAAACAAGTATGACAGTCTATGTTTTGAGCAAATATTTAAACTTATAATTTTAAAAGGTGGAAGGTTTTAAGTACACATGCAATTTTTTCCCTACTGTACCATATTTTCTCTAAAATGTTTACTGGATACCATAGGTACTTAATGTTTGACAACATCCATTAGTTAATTATGAACAGGAAATAAAACAAACACTTATTTACTGCCTACTTATTTATCCAAGCAGGCAGTCATATAGATGCTAACTTCCGTATTTTCAAAGAATAAAAACTATGACAGCAAAAACAGACAAAAATTCGCAAAATCGTTAATGCATACCTACAGATAATGGCGGTCATACAAGATGCGAAGTAAAACACGAGCGTAGGCTGGTGAGTTGGTCATTGCAAAGACAACCTCATCACGAAATATTGCTTGACCTAAATCAAACAGAAACCAGTACTAGGACACGTTGAGCTGAGCTAAGACAAAGAAACCTAAGACGAGACACTGTCACGAAATCGTTGCAAAACAATTAAAGCCAGAGATCTGCGTCATATTACGGAAAACCGTGCAATAACTGGAAATTACTCCATGCAAAATTCAACAAGTAGTTCTTTGTTAGAGCATTTTACTCACCATTTACTCCAAGAAAGCAGCATAGCGTCAGTATATTAAATAGAAAAACATTTTTTCTCTTCATTTTGTTGCTCGAGAGTCCCGCAATAAAAAGAAGCAAACGAATTTAGGTAGGTGTAAACCTATTTCACCGTATTTCACTAATAAAATAAAACGTCATCTGCTTGACTTGAAGTTCTCCAACACTCCACGCTGGCGCTTGTGTGTGTGTGTGTGAAGAATATGTAAATGACCGGCCAGCGACTATAGAACAGAACTGTCATTTTAAGTGTTGCCATAAAAGTAGTCACAAAAGGTAAAAATATATTCGCATTATTTGCCATCCAGCCAAATTATAGAAACTCAAAAAATTACAATAAGGCGTTTTCGTGGAGAAGTATTCGAGAGTGTTCATAGATGGCGCTGATGAATCGTATACGGCAACCAGAGATTTCAGAAGTATTGCAAGTGTTTTTGGCTTTTCGCCTTGTATGGGGCGTATTTTTGCCAATGACAACGTAGTTCATAGACATTTATGAGATATTTTACGGGCTTACCGTGATAAAAAGCCCGTAAAATGTCTCATAAATGTTATGATAATGACCGCGAAAGGTTAAAATTAAAAATTGTAGTTCATAGAGTCGGGCCAACGAAAGTTGTCCCAAAAAACGGCGGCATTTTTAAAATTGCGCCTGATACTACAAATTATATTACTCTAGACTTAGGTCAAGAGTAATATAATTTGTAGTTTAGTACATTATAACGGTAGATTTTATAAGTTAATAAGTTTATGAGCTGAATACGATTTCTACAAAAGACTTAAAAAAAATAAGGGCTAAATGTGGAACGCTTCTTATTCTATGGTAACAGTAAGCAGTTTATTATAAATTTATTCTTGTTGAATAATACACTGCATTCCGAGACGTGCTGAAATCGATTAAAGCACCCATACGTAATCGCGTACCGAATCACTGTCAGCAGCACGGAATATAAAACAAGAGTACGAGGGCTGATTGATAAGTTTCCGAAACGACAAAGAAAATAGATTTTTAATCTATTTAAAATAAATTTATTTCTCAACGTAGTTTCCTTCTACCTCGATGCATTTAGTCCAGCGCTTCTCCAATGCCGTTACACCAGTTTGATAAAATGCTTTCTCCAACCCCTCAAAATACTCGTCCACGGCAACAATGACTTCTTCATTTGATGAAAATCTCCGGCCACCTAACCATTTCTTCAGGTTTGGGAATAAGTGGAAGTCACACGGGGCCAGATCCGGGGAATAGGGTGGATGCGGTAGCAATTCGAACCGCAATTCATGGAGTTTGGCGATTGCAACCATTGACGTGTGTGCAGGTGCGTTGTCATGGTGGAACAAAACTTTTTTCTTGGCCAAATGTGGTCGTTTTTTCTGGATTTCTTCACTTAATTTTTGCAGCAAGCTTGCGTAGTACTCTCCATTTATTGTTTTTCCTTTTTGCAGATAATCCACTAAAATAATCCCTCGAGCATCCCAAAAAACAGTCGCCATCACTTTGCCGGCCGACAAAACCGTTTTTGCTTTCTTCGGCGCAGGTCTTCCGCTCTCAGTCCACTGCTTAGATTGTTCTTTTGTCTCGGGAGTATAATGATGTATCCAGGTTTCATCGACTGTTACATAACGCCGCGAAAACTCGTTAGGATCTCGGTTAAACAGCGCCAAACACTCCGATGAATCGTCCACTCGACGTTGCTTTTGGTCAACAGTGAGCAAACGCGGCACCCATCGCGCGCAAAGCTTTTTCATTCCCAAATGTTGGTGCAAAATATTAAAAACGCGTTCAGATGAAATGCTCACCATCTCTGCTATCTCTCGCAACTTCAAGCGCCGATCATTCAATAAAATTTTGTGAACTTTTTTGATCATGTCCGGATTCGTGACTTCATTTGGACGGCCAGACCTGTGGGCGTCTTCGCAGCTCTGTCTTTCACGTTTAAAATCAGTTACCCAGGTGTGAATTGTACTCAATGCAGGAGCAGAATTAAACACTGTCTAGCTTGGTTTTAATCTGGGTTGCTGTTTTCTGTTTTAAAACGTAAAACTTTATCACCGCACGAATTTCGTTTCTTTCCATTGTTAAGAAAATTTACGACAGAGAAAGTTCTACGTCCTATCAAACAAATTCCACCAGTTCGATTAAATTCAAATTTGGCTTTCTATTTTCAAAAAGATGCCAAAATATAATGTAATAATTTTTTTTTGCGTATCATTTTTTTAAGTTCGTTGTTTCGGCCAGTTATCAATCAGCCCAGGTAGAAAGGACAAACGTAATTTTTTTTATGAGA
Organism: Carpatolechia fugitivella; assembly: GCA_951230895.1. Taxonomy (NCBI): domain Eukaryota; kingdom Metazoa; phylum Arthropoda; class Insecta; order Lepidoptera; family Gelechiidae; genus Carpatolechia; species Carpatolechia fugitivella. The sequence continues at coordinate 33,642,241 of OX579645.1, read as the reverse complement.
ACCAGTGTCACCAAAATCAAACATAGATAGCACTGTTTACATCACACACGGACTAAGACAATCGGGCATTTGACTATTGTTGGGTTTTTATAGGATGAGTTCTGACAGCTTCAAAATTCTTCATACGATGTTAACAACGTTTTTTTTGTAATATTCAGTTTAAAAACCATAATAGCTAATAATTAAAAATAAAGTAACTTACCTCTTATTTTATCATTAAACAGTATGTAATTTTACTTAATAAATAAATAAATAAACGAAATAATATTAAAAAGTTTTTAAAATTTTAATTTGTCAGAGCTCATCCTACAGTAACCCAACTATAATCAGAGCTGTTGTACTCGTTTCAAACAAGAACGTTATATATACTTTATTACTAATGTAAATGTTACTTTACCATTAAACAAATATAAAGTATATCTTCGCATGAGCTCAGATATACTCTATACTTTCTTCACGTAGTTCAACGCTTCTGACCTAGATGGCGTACTACAAAATGCATACCAATACATATCTTAGCCTACAGAAAATAGGAATAGTTTTTGCAAGCTTGGCGAACTAAACAAAACTATGCGGACCTACTCATAGTAATTATGACACATGCGCCCCGCCCACTTGTCCATTCCTCTCTTGTTTTATATTCCGTGGTCAGCAGGCAAAACTCATACATTTTTTTGCTTTTGTGATCACTGACGGCGCTGAAAGTTTGATTTGGAATGCGATCATAACCAAGAACAGCACCCAAGAAACTAATTAAGTATGGGTAGGTATTGTTCTTTGTCTAATTATATAATAATTAGGTTATAAAATAACATTTAACGCGATTTTTACACATCCGCTCACGACGTCCGTCGTACTCGTTAAACTAGTTTCAAAATAAAAATTACTGCAAAATAAAAATATATGTACATTTACAGAGTGAAAACGCTCACAAACACATATATCTTACTATCTTGTAAAAATGCAATACTTGTATCTTTTCTATATGATGGCAACCCTGCCATAGACTAGGATAGGAAGCAGCTGTATCCACAGATAGGACAGCGCAGCGACGGGGCTAAAAAATAGTGTACCTATTTCTTTCAAGCTCAGTTATACCATACCATTATACTATACAGTTTTTAATTGTACTGATATAATAAATTATAATCTATATAATGAACAATAAATCTTTACTCCTGCGCGGTCAAACGGTTTTGCGTGTTGGCCATATTATCATAGATATCAGCTAAATTAAAAAAAAAATATATATGGGTTCCATACATCTCGATAGATGGTGTTGACGAGACTTGTTCTCACAGGTCAGAAAAAATAATAATTAAGTAATACCTATATAAGTATTTTGGGTAAACTACTTTTAGATTACTTAAAACTTGCTGTCGGGTAGAGTAGATTGCGATTACGCTCGCAATGATTATTTTTTTCCTGTGGGAACATGACAGATTTTTCCCGTAAAGTTCGTGTTAATCCAGGGCACAAAATTAATATAGTAGGTACTACAGTGTACAAAATATCTCCATTCCTTCCTACCTAGTGCGTTTAGTAGTTAAGGCATGAATACATAATGTAACAGTGTGTGACAGGACTAGGTTTGTAGATTTATTAGTGTGATAGATATTACAGGCTCGCTTGAAAAGGTCACCCCATTAAACGGGTCTATAATAATTTATTTGATTGAACACGCTATGCGCTATTCAAATAGCCTAGCCGTCAGTTCGAGAACTAAAAACTTATGCTACTTGCCGCTAGATGTCTATACGTTGATTATAAACTTAAAATTAGTGAGGAAAACGACAAAGTTGGGAAAGAATTAAAATTTTAAGTAGCAGGTCTATAAATGTTAAAGACTAGAACCACGATATTAAACATGATTTCATAAGTTATCAAACTAGTAACTATTATGGAAAATTTCTAGAATAACTATTGCTGGAAATAGAATGCCAAAAAAGAAAACAATCAGTAGAATCGCATATCCTGTAACCGAACTTCCCGGGCTGATTAGTATAATATTTCATACGAAGTCGTGTTTGTACAACGTTCTCGATAAAGTAAATAATAAGGAAAATATTTTTAGGATTTTTTGCAACCGATAAGGACGAAATAATAATATACTGAACACGCTGTACTAGTTTATTAATTTAATTAATACATGCATACTAGAGATGGGCAAACCACCGGGTTTAAACCTACCGCTGGGTTTTTACCCGATAAACACCCATTTATTCCCACCCACTGGGTGAAAATTCGGGTGTTTATTATTTTTATAACAAAATTTATATAAGTATCCATATATCATTAGATTTTGCGTATGCACATTATATGTGATATTTTTTCACTTATTTGCCAGTAAATGCAGGGGCTTAGAACATCTATTTTAGCAAGATACCAACAAAGCAATGGATAAAACGGCGTAAAGCACAAAATCTGCAGAAAATATTGTTTTTAAGGGCAAATCTCGGTATTTGAACAAGAAACATAAAAAAAAAGATGGCGATAAAATTATTGTTCGTAAGTCATGCATGAACCATGGTTTAGGGTACTATGTTAAGAAACGAGAGAAACAACAGTACCAATTATGTTTAAAATATCAATATCCGAGATGGCAGCAAACTTTTTCGTTTATTGGGTCAACTTCGATTAAACTCAACACAGTGTTATAACATGTCCTAGGCCAATCGTAATATCAGGTAGCTTCCATCATTTAGTATACTGTCACCGTGACTTTTGTCGCCCGTGCGCGCTAGCTCCTACCTTTGTACTTGCCACGTTCGCATGCAGTGTAGGTATGAGTGAGTGTAGTGCTAGCTAACTGTAATTACAACTTCTTTTGATCATCCCGTTAGAACTTGAGCATTCTTCTTTTTAGCGAGTCGATGGCAAGTCAAATTTTATAATGTTGTAGCCCAGAATGTGGCCACTTGGACGGCGGATTGTGTGGCGTCCATCAAATCTTGCTGCGTGCAGGTGGCAGGGCACGCAGGACATGATGTCAGGTGGGCCATCGTCTGTACTTCTCCGCACACACAGTTTATGTCAGTATTATCGGAAAATCCCCACCTAGACATGTTATCTTTACTCCGGCAGATCTGAGTCTGAAATCTATTTAAAGACTTCCAGATCGGCCACGACAACTGATGTCCGGGTGGGAGATTCTCAGATGGCGTGACAAAGGGGCTAGGAAGGGAGACTCCGCGGCGCCAGAGGTTGCATTTTGCTTGTGGCGGGTCGTTGGTCAGTGATTCGACGCACTTTATAAAACTTTTTCGGCTTTTCAGCCGTTGTGGCACTGGTTTATAGCCACTCAGTGGGTGCCGAATGTCGTTGTCCATTTTACGCCTATCAAAGGAGCTTGCAACTGCTCTGCGGACATCTGGAGGCGCTATGCCAGCTAATGGAAACAGCAACTTAACCGGCGTCGGTTTCAGGCAACCAGTAATGATCCGGCAAGTTTCGTTTAAGGCTGTGTCCACTAGCTTGGCATGAGCAGAGCGGTCCCATACTGGGCATGCAAATTCGCCAGCTGAAAAGGCAAGCGCCAAACCAGTAGTCCGCAGAACTTGTGGTGTGGCTCCCCATTTAGTGGTGGTAAGGCGCCGCACTAGATTGTTTCGAGCATGCACCTTCCTTTTCACACTCTCACAATTCTTTCGGAAGGTAAGAGACCTATCCAACAGCACGCCGAGGTATTTGGGGGAGTTACTGTGGGAAATAGGCACCCCACGCCACGTGATTTTGAGCTTTCGACCCGCCTGTGCATTGCGAAGGTGAAATACGCATGACTCAGTTTTAGACGGATTGGGCTTAAGGGAATTCTCTGCGTAGTAGCAACTCAGGTTCTTGAGAGCTACCGTCAGATTGGCCTCAACCTCTTCGAAACTGGTCGCTTGAGAAGTGAGAGCAAGATCATCAGCATACACAAAGCTGGAGGTATTTGGACTGGACGGTTGGTCGTTGGTATATCAATTTCAGGTCAACAAAGCTAGTGAGGCGTACCAGCAGCAACCGCTCAAATAATTTATAAGTATGGCACAGGAGTGAAATGGGCCGAAAATTTTTGGGGTCATCTGCTGGTTTTCCTGGCTTTGGTATAGCTGTGACCTTCGATTTTCTCCAGAGTCTTGGTATTAGGGCAGATTCCAGACACTTGTTGAACATTTGTAGCAGCCATGATACTGCGACGGGGCCAAGGTCAACTCCGGAGGCTTTCCCGCACTTAAGGGATTTAATGGCGGTGATGATGTCACCATGCCCTTCTACTATTATGCGTCATGTTGATGTTGGTTACAGTATCAATCCACCTGTCCCGCCGACTTTCATCAATCCGCGACAGTAACTCTTCCCCGACTCGTGTAGTCTCCTCGGAAAAGGGATCACCGCAGTACAAAGTCTCGTATCGCATCAACAGTTCCCCCGACTCCTTCGATAATCCTGGGATGTAGGAGGTACGGCATCCTCTGGGGATACAGTGACGAGACACCTCAGAGACTATGTCAGCAAACCGATCATATTCTCGAGGGGATGGTGGTACATTCAAGAGGGCGTCGTCGACTGACTTTGCGTACTGCTCCCAATTTGTCTTGGAGTAATTAAATCGGCGTTTAAGGGGGACCTGTAGAGAATGGACGACTGGGCTAATCTCACACATAATGGACCTATGTTGAGTGCGAGGAATAGGTGGGCATACGGTCTTAACGCACTGAGAACTTATGTCTGAACTGGTGAAGATTAGATCTGGGTTGTATCTCCTCTTCCATCGGCCACTATTAAAGGAAGCCGGTTGTTTTGGGTCATGAACAAGAGTCAAATTGTTAGATTCAGTCCATGTCTCGACCGCTTGACCACAGTCGTCAAGGTCATTGTAGCCCCAGAGTGGATTATGACTGTTAAAATCACCGATAGAGCAGTGGTCGAGGTCCAAGGTAATCACCTCGATGCCATTCTGGGTCGAACATTCAGAGGATTTTACTCTTACTCCGGGAGTAACAAAGACTGCGTTACCGTATTTCGGGTGTTAAGTCTCAGAGATAAGAGTGAGTCCAGCTACGTGTGGTCGGCATTGTGTTTCATCTCGATGGGTTTCTTGTACACACAGTACATCGCAGTGTGTCTTGCGACAGAGTTCAGATAAGAGTTCTGATTTGTCTTTCGAGAAACCCTCGATATTAATCGAGACTACACACAGTCTTTAACTTTGCCGGCTTTAACACTGGACTGTATGGTTGATTTTGATTTGCCATCGTGGGGAAAGGATTTGCCAGTCAGCTAGAAACAGAATTCGCTAGACTGTTGCCCAGGGTGCGCCAGACGTACTACCGAGTAGCGGTAGCGGTACGTCGCTCGGGGAGGCTCCTTTCATGCACCTTGAGCATTAAAAGATGGCGACATTTTACAGATTTCTACTGTTTTATTTTAAAAATGTTTATTCGGTTGAACTTATTTGAGTCGATGTGAGTCCAGCAGCTGGAGCGCTGATATACATCAATATCTTTTACGCATGTAGGTTTTCTTAAACTTAGTAAAATGCTTTACGCTAGAATATACAAATACAAACAAATTCTAAACAAAGTTTCATAGAAATTATCTCATAAACAAAACAATTGGCTGCTACCTTGGGCTTTCCACATTATTGACGTTGCGCATATTGCATATAAACAGGGTATTTTCATCAAGATATACAATAAAGTTTTTATTTTTATTTTATCATCAATTATTATAATAAACACCCACAAAAATGGGTTGTTATGGGTAAAAACCGGGTTAAAACCCAAATCACCGGGTTTTTACCTGGTCAGGTGGTTTGGGTTTTAACCCACCGCCCATCTCTAATGCATACACAAATATCGTCAGTGGTGTAGACGCTAAGGCCGCTGCCTCCCGTCCAGGAGACGCGGGTTCGATCCCCACCACGTACCAATGTTTTTTTCGAATTTCGAATTCATTATGTCTTATGCCGAAGAAAAACATCGTGAAGAAAACTGTACACTCCTGCGAAGAAATTCAAATCGCTGATTGAAGATAGCAGCTAGCCCCACGCTCTAGGTACACCACCGAGACGCATCCTAGTTCAAACAAAAACATGGATTTCTCTTTGGACGGCGCAGTTACATTCGGGGACATTATTTTGCGTTAGTTGCGTGCGCAAACTAACATACCGATGAAGAAAAAAAATAATTTCTGCTTAGTTTCACTGTTTCCTTTGATTACTACCACAAAATTAATATAGTACCTACCGTGTAATCAATACCGTGTAAACTATTCTACCTTTTGTGCAATAAATAATTAGTAGTTCTTTTTAATGTTACAGTAATCGTAATTAATTGTGGTGCTAGCTAGACTAATTGTGTGACATAAACAGGATCCGCAGTTCAAATCCCTTCAATCTGTTTCGAAAATCGAAGTTATATTCGACGCATCGAGATGAAATCTGCTCCCGCCTGCAAAGATATTCTAACGTGCTGACCAACTATCTGGAAGGCAGCGCTGCAGTTCGATCTCCATTTACATACCTAAATACCTATACCCACAATGTGTTCGGATTTACATGCCTGTTTGACGCTCTTCCGATGAAAGAATACGATCATACTCCTATTCTATTTATTGCCATGGGCTCGTTTATAAACTGATAACTAGTTCCCGCAAACGGGTTTTAACGCACGGCTTATTTAGCATATTACATCATCATCAACATCTCATCAGCTCGTGGTGCTTCACAAAAGGACTTTTTCAGAGGCTCAGTGTCGCGCAGCGAGCTATGGAGAGGGCTGTGCTACGAAATCGAGTCAGAAATGAGGAGATCCGTAGAAGAACCAAAGTTGCTGACATAGCCCGTAGGATAAGCAACCTGAAGTGGTAATGGGCAGGCCACATAGCGCGAAGATCGGATGGCCGATGGGGCAAGAAAGTCCTTGAATGGAGACCACGTACTGGCAAGCGCAGTGTGGGACGGCCACCTTCGAGATGGACCGACGACCTGGTGAAGATCGCTGGGTCTCGTTGGATGCAGGTGGCCCAGAGCACCCGGAGTGACCTGAGTGACCAGAGTGACCAGAGTGACCCAGGTGACCCAGAGCAGACTGGTCAACTTCATACACAACCTTTCAAAGTCAAAGTCAAAATTATTTTATTCGAATTAAGATTTTTACAAATCATTTTTCGGCGTCAAAGCTATCATGGATGGCACGTTCACCACCAGTGTACGCCCTCTGTGGAGAAGAACGGCCAGAACAAACTCCACACCTTTGAAGTTGCTTCTTCGAAATTCGAATTATTCGAAATTCGAAAACACATTGGTACGACCCCGCGTCTCCCGAACGGAAGACAGCGACCCTAGCCACTACATCACCAACGCACCGCTCTTAATGGCTTATTTACCATATTTTATTTACCTCACGTACCTTTACGCAACATTTACGAGAGAGAGTGAGAGAAATGTACAGTTAATCGTAATAAAACAGCCTCCTCCGTGGCCGAGTGGTCACGCGTTTGACTCCCATTACGATCCGTGTCCAAATCCCGATAGGGCCTGTCAAACAAAAACCTCTTTGGTAGACTTTCCATAGTTTGATAAGAACCTTGCAGGTTCAATAACTTGATTGTCTGATTCCGTGTTTCGGAAAGCATGGCACGGTCCCGACCACTATCTACAAAAGTTGTCGTTACTGAATCATTTGACGATCTTAGGGTGAAGGAAAACATCGTGAAGAAACCTGCACACTCCCGTGAAGAAATTCATTGGTTGTGTGTGAAGTCGACCAACCCGCACTGGGCCAGCGTGGTCGACTGGCCTGATCGCCTTGATTCAGGGTAGGCTTGAGCCCGTCGGTGGGGACGTATATGAGCTGTTGATGATGACACTGTGTCATTTACGTCATGTCAGTGGCCTTTAGTTGCACCAGGATTTTTGAAGTCAGTTGTCGACCTTACAACCTAAAAGATGAAGAAGTCAGTCGCATTAGTCAGCACTCATAGTCAGGTTATCCAAAAATATTAGACACGTATCTAAAAAAAAATTAATTAGGCCCGGTTTCCACCAAAGCGGAGAGGAGAGGAGATGTGTTTGAATAACCAGTCAGATTTCGTTATTTCCACATCTCCTCTCCGCTTAGCTTCAATAACGAAATCTGATACGCTAGTATATTATAAGTCTTTGATTCAAACATTTCCTCTCCTCTCCGCTTTGGTGAAACCGGGCCTTAAAGTTGGGGAGGGGGGGGGGGGTTCACTACGTCACTACTAGGTATAAAATCGACTCAAGCGTGACATCATGCACAAAAAAAGAAAAAATACACATATAGTCATCGCCCCTATTTGCCGTTTGCCGGTATTCTGTCGGTCGTGTGAACGCGCATTTTGTCGCGCGTCGCAGCTCCGGATACCTAGCTAATAATTCATCATGTTAATTATGCATCGCGTTTTCAGCTCGCTCCGCTGGATGCTGCTATATAATTACACATGAACATAACTATACAAGTGCATATCTCGTACACGGGACAATATATATCGAAGATGTTTTTTATTGGTGTCGATCCGGCATAAGCCTAAATAAACTAAACTAATGTCACTTTCTATCACTTTTAATTGAAAAGGGACTGAAGATTATCGGTTTTGTTTTTGTCTTTGACTTTGGCTTTTTATTCGTCATGGTGTTAGTTAGGCCCTAAAACAAGACTGAATTTGACAGTTAGTCGTGAAGTCATAGACAAAAACGAAACCGATGATTGTCGGTCCCTTTTCAATTAAAAATGATAGAAAGTGACAGGACAAATTTTAGTTTAGTTGGGCGTATGCCGAAACGACACCATTGTCTATCCGCTTGAGCAGCATTGTTGTGTCCTGGAGAGAAGAAAGTAAGGCAGCCAGCACTATAGGATTTTAACTTTTCACCGAAAGTTATCATTTTCCCAAGAATCTAGTGCGGTGGAAGAAAATTCAAACATTAAAGCAGATGGTGATCTCAAGATTCTGCCTCAATGTTTTTATACATTAAAGGCACGAAGCATATTGTATTTGAGACTGTTCTTTAAGTGAATGCGGTTAATTCGTCCAAAATCGGTCTGATGTTGCTGTCTGTACATTGCGCGTTTCATATAACTTCATTGCTCCATTCATTGGTCATTGTATTTGTTTTTATCGTTCGCACAATATTCCTGAAGTTCCCTCCACAGTAAAGGTTCTGACTTTTTATTTAACCTCCCATTGTAATAACCAATATGTCTCAATATCTGTTTTAAGACATCTGCCTTTAAAGTGTCCCGGTTCACCGCATCGCCAGCAAAGCATCCGTGCAGAACCAAAGCGCTTGTATCTCCCCAAAACTGCATGTTATTATTTCTCTTCCTTACGGCGACCCTCGTTTATCTCTTTATCAGGCTTTGGACAGCTGCTTCTGAAGTGCCCGCGCTCTCCACAACGCCAACAAAGCATTTGTCGCTCAGGTGCTCGTGGTTTTCCTATTCATCTGAAGGCCGTCACTTCGCGCACTCAGTAGCTGCGTGGATCTCTTACTGCTTCTACTTCCAAAGCATGGGACACGGCGTTTTTCAGAGTTTTGTGATGTGCCAACAAAACATCTAATAATTATAAAGAAGAAAATGAAAAATTTTTTCGATCTTGGACAGGACTCGAACATGCATCTCCTTGGCTTTCTGGGCCAGAAATAGGCGCATTACCAATTATGCCACCAAGCTCTGTGAAAGGTCGACGAATTTTGTCACTGCTTTTTACTTTAATGCTCGGAGTATGAGTTCGGGTATTTCACAGGCACACTCTCCAAGGTACACGTTATAAAATAACTATTTATGAAACGCCACTAGCTGGTCTATCTTTGCATCAGCCGAAGTGGGTGCGGATTCTATTTAAGAAATGCTAAATCAGTTCTGCCTCGGCAGGTGCTGACAAGAGGTAGACTCTTGCAGTGTAGAATCAATTATGCAAGCGAATGTTCCTTCCGCCAAATGGTCCAAAATAACTTGTGAACAGTCAGCAAAGCAGATATACAGGCCACACTTAACCTTCACCTTAAAGTGAAAAAAGCAATGTCCTCCTTCACCACGATAACGCATCCTCACATTCCGCACACACTGATGACGCATCCGCCTTACAGCCCGGACTTAGCACCCTGCGACTTCTTTTTGTTTCCAAAAATTAAAGACAAACTTAGAGGCACACGTTTTACGAGTCCAGAATCGGCGGTGAATGCGTTCCATGAAGCCATTGAAGAAGTCCCTAAGGAAGACTGGTGCAACTACTTTGTACAGTGGTTTCAGCGATTGCAAAAATGCATTGATTGTGAAGGACTATACTGTGAAAAACAATAAATGTATCGTAAGTCTTATAATATCTGATCTTATTTATCAGAATCCAGAAACTTTCAGTGTGCCCTAAGTACCTCGTTATCGAAGTTGGATCTACCTAGCCGGACTACTTGTCCGAAGTAAATGTAGTAATCCACAGTTTCGATTACACTTCCAACAGTTACACTGATCAGTTCAGGTGCAACATGGCTATTTGACATAAGTTTCGTCGTATCCCTGTTCATCTTAAGACCCACCTGTTCGGAAGCGGCACTGATGTCTCTGAGGATTGTGCCAAGGTCTTACAGGGACCTTGCCGTAATCACTATATCGTCGACAACCGAGGATGATGTATTTGCCATTGCTATTGATGCCAAAACCTATCCAGGACACAAATGTGAATACGTCACTTACTACTCCTTCCCTCCCTCTTCTTACTTAGTGTTACTTACTTACTTATTTACGTCTATCAATAGAAGAAGTAAACAGTTTCGGAGAAATTACGTGTCCCTGTCTTACTCCTTTCCGCAGTGGGATTGGTTTTGTCGCTTCACTAGTAATTTCATAATTTATTTTTAACTAGCTTTCCGCCCGCGGCTACGCTCGCGTTATGTAAGACTTTCCTTTGGGAATAAGACTTTTTCCCGTGTTCTATGTGTTAATCCAGGGTACAAACTTTCGCCATTCCAAATTGTATCCAAATCCGTTCAGTAGTTAGGGCGTGAAAGCGGAACAAACATCTAAATATCCAAATATATTTTCACATAGCAGTCCGCCCGCGGCTACGCTCGCGCTATGTAAGATTTTCCCGTGAGAATAAAACTTTTCCCAGTAAAAAGTATTCTATGTGTTAATCCAGGCCAGTATTATAGTACTCTGTGATCCAGGTTACAAACTATCTTCAATCCAAATTTCGTCCAAATCTGTTCAGTCGTTTAGGCGTGAAAGCGGAACAAACATCCAAACCTCTAAACATCCAAATATATTTTCACATTTATAATATTAGTGTGATTAAGTATTTAATTTACTATTTCAAGGTTTTAATAACGTCAAATTACAGCTTATTAAAAAAGAAACATTTCCTCGAGCGCGTCCCCAGCATACTGGCAGCATTAAATGCTGGAAGAAATGTTCCTCTTCGGATGAACAAGCTGATGCGCTGGGCGACGAAGCTGCCAGCTCTAGTAGTCTCGCTGAGACGCGACAAATATTTATACGACGAACGATAATTTATTTTATTTAACTATTTATTGTACACAAAACAACATACACACAGTAACATAAAGAAAAACGATATAACAGGTCTACTTATTTTTAAAGAAATATCTTCCAGCAGACTCACGGAGACAAGACGCGGATAGAACGTGCACAGCACAAAGAAAATTGTACTGTTCAATAAAAAAAAAACTACAAATAATATGATACGCATATTATTTCCAGTTTATTGTAGTACCTATAAATGCGCTTGTAACTATAGATTTATGTTTATAGCTTATATAAATTGTGTTGGATATCCTGATACAGAAACAAAATATATAATGCATCATGAAAATCCGCTTGATCTGGAATCGAACATTATGTTTCGGATCTCGGGACAGCTTGTTCTGTTAGTGAAACTGAAAAATAAAATACTTTATGAATTTTCATACAAATTGGCTTTGTTTGTAAGAATTGTATTTTTTTTGGGCTTATGTAATAGTCTAGAACAAAACGAGTGAAAAAGATTTGCGTCATGCAGTGAACACGTTGTATAAGCAAAATTTTACGTAACATTCCGCTACAGAGATCGGTCGCATAACCTTCACAATATTTATGTCCCGTTGCAAAAGTTAGTTTTATCGAAGTTGAGCTATGTACAGCGAACTAACTTTGCAATATGGCAGGTGCAAGGGCTTGCCTCCCGGCACTTTGACCTAAACCCTTAACTAGGCCACAGGCGGACGTTAGACTCTCACCTTCAATGATGAAAGCCAGCTAGAGTTTGTAAATTTCACAGTAGCCATGCTTTATTTTTGTTGCGTAAAATTTTTGACTGCAGTTTTGGACTCTTTCTCTTCTTGTTGTTTTGAATCTTCTTACTTTAAGTAGGTAATAGGGTAGATACGTTTTTTTTAATTCATTGATCGTAATATTTCAAGTTCCAGATAAACACATAAAAATATTTTTTTTTCAAATATCTTGCTCAGAAACAAAGTTAGCAAGAAAGGCTTCAACGTTGATGGTTAGACAGAGAGGTCCGACGTGACCTTTGACGTATGTCACGCGGGCCATACATCTGCCATAGAAATTTTTGTTTTCGTAAGATGGATAGATATATTTGTTTAATAATGTTCTATCTAGTTTATTTTAAGATAAATTTCGATTCTGTTTTGACGGTCAGTATTCTTTTTTTGTATACTTTCAGATGAACTATGAAAAAAACTAATATTTTATAATGCATATTCTATATTGCTGTACCCATTGTAAAACGCTTCGAATAATTTTTGAGCTATCATTTTAACAGACTAAAGGGCCTCCGGGGCGTAGCGATTAGCAAGTTCGGCTCTCGAATAAGAAGACTCGGGTTTGAATCCCAATGGGGACAATCACAGTGTGCTTTGGAAACATGGCTGGATGAATTAGCCAATTGTCTGAAAAGTACGTTGATTAGTCAATCAATCAATCAATCAGCCTATTGCATCCACTGCTGGATGTAGGCCTCCCCTAGGGCACGCCAAAGCGCACGATCACCCGTTTTCCTCATCCAGCTACCACCAGCGACCTTCCTCAGGTCATCAGTCCACCTGGCAGGGGGGCGTCCCACACTACGTTTCCCGAGACGTGGTCTCCATTCGAGAACCCGCCTGCTCCAACGGTCTTTAGCTTGCTACACTTCTGGACGATATCAACTACCTTGGTCCTCTGCCGGATGATTTATCCCGTAGCGAAATACCAAGCATAGATCTTTCCATGGCTCGCTGAGTGAGCCTCATGTAGCCGATCTTCACGTTGATTAGTACCGGCTAATATTTAATGCGGTAATTAAAATAATACTGATGACAGGGTTTGAGAGGTCGGTCAATGACCTTGCAGCCAACATGACAATGATACTAATTAATTGGGCAGGTATTATTTAAAGATGCTTGTGTATGTTATACGCTAAACAAACATGTTTAAAATGACTTTGCATATAAACAAACTATTAGATAAATAACATTACAGGACAACATTAGCATTTGTGGTAAAAATATCACTGACACGATCATAATTTAAAGTATTATACAAGATTAGTTTCATATAATTTTTACAAAGGTCGAATTGTTGTTTTCGAATTTTTACCGCGGTAAACACTAATCCTTTTTTTTCCAAACAAAAACAATTCGATTATACTCCGTTGGAATGCGAGAGAAGGAAAATCTGAGCGCATTAATAAAATTATTACGATTCTACGTTTCATCGAAGTTTAATTTCACGCGGCGAGCTGCATATCGGAGGTTTAAAAAGTTAGTTGTTTAGTTGCAGCTCCCGGCTAGACGTCACGTGAGCCGAGAGAGGCCTTGGTCCTCCCTGACCTAAACCTCAACTAGGCCACGAGGCATCACACTCCCGGTCTATTAATAGCTCGAGCGGAGAAAGTACGCTCCTGGCCCTCAACGGCCGACGCTCACTGTTGTGTTATCAACCCCTCCATGGAGACACGGAGTCAGGGTCTTTGGCGCTTGGTAGAAGCGATTGGCGAGGACGGAGATCGTAGGCTAATTGACTGCTAATTATTAAATATTTCCAAACTTAAAAAATAATAATTAAGAACTTTTTTAGGACATTGAAACTAAAAAACGTAGTTTCTTCAATGGATACAAATTTTTGACAAGTATTCATAGTTTGCTTTTCGAGTCAAATATTATGGTCATAAAAACAGGGCTTATACGAGAAATACCTTATTTCCACAGCAAAAAAGTGTAACCCGAGCGGATGAATTGGCAGGCAGACAGCCAATAACCTATTTACCTATAGTTGTTACAGTTGCAACTCACTTACAGCACAACCCTTTCAGTGCATTGAATGCAGCTCCCAGCCTGCCGGCTGCTTCCGCCGGTGCGTGATAAGTTGCTTTTTTATTGCAACTGCACAGTGCATTTAGTTATACATAACTTGCTCATAATTCTATTCTTATAAATATTATTTTTCTACTGAAACACAACATGGAAATTGCTACTAGTATAGCAATATTATTTATAACTATTTAGCTGCAAATTAAAATCATTATTCTATTTAAACATTATTTTTATAGTTAGATACAACATGGAAATAGCATTTTTTTGTATTGACGGTTTACCTGCCGATTCCATTTGCAGGAATCTTCTGCAAATCAATTAAGATAATTAACTATTTAGCTATTTGTCAGCTATAGAGATTGCACATTTCCAATCCTTGCGACGCGGGCGCACGGCGGATTTACGCTTCGAATTCCTTCGCAGTGGTGAGTGGAGAGTGGAGAGAGGAGATATCTCCTCGATGTTTTCCCTCACCTATGAATTGCGGTTATTAAATTTATTATTAATGTAAAGTCAAGTCATAAAATCTCTAGCCTAATAAGGTATTTTGTGTGATAATTAGCATCTCGTCTTCCTCATGGACAAATTAAGTACGCTGTGTTAATAGGCACCTTTCTTAAAAATTCTTCCTTAAAATCAATAAAGCTTAAATATTGATTCTGTGCAAAAAAAACACCTTACCTAATTAAAATGTAACATAGGTCTGTCAGCTTTATTGACTGCAAAAAGAAAGGGAAGTCAAATTTTGGCGGATTAAACCCACCTGCATGCTGGAGATATCTGTTCCTCTCAAAGAAACCTACAGAATCTTTGATTCTCCGCATGCGGCAGTCTCAACAATTTAACGTTGTATAAACCTGTATGGAACCGAAGAAATTGCAGGATCTGTAATCTCTTTGTGTGGAACAATGAACGAAGATGTTTGCGCGGAATCTCGCGTGACGTAATCAACGCTACTCCAAAAACGATAAACATACTCGTAACCGCTTTTTTTTAATTGGTTTTTTTGTTTGGGATTTCGTATGGTTTTAATTTTCGTTGGATGATATTTGGGTAGGATTAGATTTGAACAAAACTTGTCCGTGAACAAAACTTTTTTTTTCGGACGTAATAATTTGGTTTCAAAAATATATTTAGAGGACGATTATTTAAATATCAGATTATTGACATGTAAAATTGACTGCTATAATTAATTTATCAATTATTTATTATGTTAGAAAAAAAAATACTTATATCGTTAATTTAAGACACATTACAATAACAAATTTAGTAGAATTTTAGTTTGAGTTTTAATTGAAATTAAAGTTTATAAAATTAAGTGGTTACTTCAGTCAGTAAAAATTGTGAATAATAATAATAATAAAAAAGTCATAAAATGTTTTTTAAACATTTCTCGTAGCCCGTAGTAGGCGGGCTCGTAGCACGGCGTAGCGGCTACGAAGGCCGCCCCGAAGTACTCGCCCCACTTGCCTGATGACGTAGCCTACACGTCACAGCATAAATAAATGTGCTTGTATAGTGCGGCTGCTACGCGTGATGCCAACTGTGAACTAAAAAAGTATCACAAAATGCTCCATGCGCCACTTTGCTGCTGGAGTGGGTAATTCTGAAATAATAACTAACTTTTATATTTTTATTAATATAACTTTTGTTATCCGTGATATTTACTAAAATATTATTAATTTCAAGATGAAACTAAAATTACTGTATTAGGTAATATAGTAAGATCATCATTTTAAATCAATCGAAAAAGACATAGTAGTTTTTAGAAGTTTAACATGCATCTCCTTTAGCTATAGTTATGCAAAAATGTCTGCCGATACTTATTGGGTTTTCATTGTTTGAAAGAAGTTAGAAAAAAAATAAGTCTTTTCTTCAATTTATATATCTTACAAAATTTAAAGTTAGCTTACTCAATACTCAAATACTTTATTGCTTCCACAATGTAGTTTTATAAAGGTGGTAACCTTATTAATTATAGTAACAATCGTGGACCCTGTTGGGTTATAATGCCAAAACTTTTGGGTCCAGTAAAAGATGAGTTCCAGAATAAATTGAACCGATATTAGCGTGGGTCCAGAAATATCGGTATTATAAGCCCTAAATAAGTCACAGTCTGAAAAGTCCACAAAAAGCCTTTTAGATGACTAGCTGGTTCAAGTATTGTGTGAATTTTTTTTTTTACTTTGGTTTCTATTATTATTATTATTATTAATGCTAATTACTTATGGCTTGTAATATTGTCATTTAATATATTATTTATATTTTGTGTACGTAATAAAAAAAAAAGTAAATAAAAACTGCCACAAAAAAATAAAGATTTATTTAAAACTAGCGGTACCCCCGCTGCTACGTTCGCCTTGTGTAAGATTTTCCCGTGGGAATAAGACTTTTTTCCGTAAAAAGTATCCTATGTGTTAAGATAAGATAAGATTCTTTTATTTGCGATAAAACCAAATTTTCATCGGTATGCAAATCATTATAAAAATCAGAGCAATTAGATTACACTTACATATAAAATTCAATAATATTACTACAAATGTCCAAAACTTGTTAGTAAACAATTTCACTATTTTACTAAGGATTTTTACACAATTCAAAATATTCATTTAGATTATATAGTGGGTTACTGACTAGAAAGGTTTTTAAACTTCTTGAGAACACCTTCAGATTTGGACTATCACGTATCCGACTGGGCAAACTGTTGTATATTTTAAAAGCAGTGTAAGTAAAACTCCTTTTAAAGATGCTATACTTACATAGAGGCAGCTTAAGCTTACCTCGATGCATATTACGTCGGTAAATCTGTTTATCTTCCATATACATTTCCTTGTTTTTGTACAAATTCATGGATACCAAATATATATAAAGTGAAATAACCGTCAATATCTTATGTTTTTTAAAAATAGGTTTACAATGAGCCAGAAAAGGAGCACTGTCCACAATCCTAACAGCTTTCTTCTGCAGTATCAATACTGACGAGATTGCAGACGAGTTACCCCAGAGTTCAAGCCCGTAACGCATGATACTTTCAAAATAGGAGAAGTACATAAGCTTCAAAGTATGAACATCAACCAAACTACGCATTGATTTCAGTGAGTAGCATGCACTAGCCAACTTCTTCTTAATTTTATCAATGTGAATTATCAATGTTATTCCAGGGTACAAACTATCTCTATTCCAAATTTCGTCTTAATCCGTTCAGTAGTTTTTGCGTGAAAGAGTAATAAACTTCCATACTTCAATACGTCCATACTTACAAACTTTCACGTTTATAATATTAGGATGTTCTAACCCGTAGCACTTAGCGCGTAGCACCGCGTATAGGCAGGTCACGACAAATTTAATATACACTCACCGGCACATCTAACCGCCCACCTTTCATTTCAGGGAATACTCGTGATTCTTTATAATTATTAGTTACTGTTGATGTTAGTTAAAAAGTAGTTAATTTAACGTTTATTTAAGTGTCTTTAATTTATCGTAAAATTATCAATAAATCAATCGTAATGTGTAACAATAGGCGTAATTTAAAATTAACTCGAAATACAAGGGTGGGCGGTTAGATGTGCCGGTGAGTATATTAACTAAAACCGATTATTTTAAATTGAAATAAGAACACTTTGCACAAGCAGATTATGATACTTGACGTCAGTGAGTTGTCATTTTTATCGTATAAAACCAGAGATGTTTTTTATTATTTTTATAGTTACTTTATTTATCGCGATCTCCTAGTCTATAATTAAAGCTGTTACAGTAACCCAAAAATGATAGGTCATCAGCAGCTCATATACGTACCACTCAAATATAATAGTAATTTTTTAAAACAAAAATCAATTAAACGCTTTAGTACGTTTTTTCTAAATTAAACAAACAATAAAATATACAAAAAAATAATAATTAAATTACATAAGTAAAGAAAAGTATTAAAAAAGTAATGCATTTATTTTAAATTTTTGTAGCGCCCGTACGTAGCAGTGTAGCTCTTAGGCCCGGTTTCCACCAAAGCTGAGCGGAGAGGAGATGTGTTTGAATAACCAATCAGATTTCGTTATTTCCACATCTCCTCTCCGCTTAGCTTCAGTGGAAATGGATCGAGCGGAGCGGAGAGGAGATGTCTAGTTTTTCTATAGCAAGCGAGGCGCGGCTGTGCGAAGATGTGTGTAGCCGGGCGGCGAGCGGCGAGATGCGCGCGGCGAGCGGCGTGCGAGGCCTCGCGACGGCGCCCGCGTATAGGGTGGAGCGTAGAGAGACGAATGAAACCAGCGGATGCGTGATTAAGACTGTCTGTATTATGAAGAAAGATACTTAAATAACATAGATTATTAGGTCATACCTATAGCTATACGTACTACACTACACCTTCCCCGTAAGGAAAAAAATAAAATGAAATTACAATTTCTATTTTATTTTAGCCTAAATATAATTTCTTTCTTATAATAACTATGTGTTTATGTGTATCCAAAAATTATAACTTATTATAGCTTTTATATTTCAAATTATTCTATGCTTAAATATTTCATTCTTTTTTATTTTATTTTAATTATTTTTGTCTATTTTAAATTTAACACAAAGCTTTATCTTTTCGCATAACTTACAAGTGCAATCGTTTTTAATTTACTTAAAATTAACCGCTTATGTTTTAAATGGTTTTGTGCGATTTTTATGGACTATTTCCTCTTTGCCATTTTTAAATATTTTTACGTTACACCCTAGGTCTTCTTTTATTAAGAATGGACCTGAATATATTGAATCTATCTTATTTCCTGTCTCGTTTTTCACCAATAAATAGTCTCCTTCTTTATACTTTATCTCGTTTATGTTGGTATCATAAACCATTTTTCTCCGTAATTTACTCTCTTCCAAATTTTTCTTTGCGTCTCGTTGAGCAACTTGTAACCTAAACTTAAGTTCCATGGGATAATTTTCATAATTGTATATTGGGTCTACCTTACCTGAGTCAAAATTATTCGGTAACTTACACGTTTTTCCAAATACCAGCTCGTGCGGCGTGTACTGGGTTTCTGTATGTACCGTATTGTTGTATGCGAAACACCAGTACGGTAGCCAACTGCTCCAGTTACTCGCACAGTTTTCGCTGTTTATTCTTATGTATGCACCTAATGTTTTGTGTGAGTTTTCTAGTGCGCCAATGGATTCGTGATGATAGGCTGTAGACTTGATCTGTTTAATATTTAACAGCTCACAAACCTGTTTCATGACACTTGATGTGAATTCAGATCCGCGATCTGTCGCTATTTCACGTGGTATTCCATATCTTAATATGTAGTTATTTACAAATGAAGTAGCGACGGATGACGCATCTTTAGATCGTAACGGGTATGCTTCTACAAACTTAGACAACTCGCACTGTAACGTGAGAGCGTAGCAATAACCCTGATCGTCCTTAGGCAGTGGACCCATTATATCAAGAAATATTTTTTCCATTGCACTATTACTAGTTGTAGTGATTTCCATAGATTGTCTTGTTTTAATAGAGTGTTTTTGTGTCTGACAATGTTTACACTTGCTTACGAAATCGCGTATGTCCTTTTCCATACTTGGCCAATAATAAAATTTCTTTATATTATTGGTCATCCTCCTTATACCCGCGTGGCCACTCGTGGGTAATAAGTGGAAATCGTTGATTATGACACGTCTGTCATCTATATTGTTTATTCTTTGGACACCCTTTAAGATACAAATACGTGGACCGGTCCAGTGTGTATACGTCTTTATTTCATTAATTAGTCCCGCTATGAATTCTTCGTTTTGGGCGTCACGTATAATACAGATTTCATCAATACTTAATTGTTTACAAAAATCGGATAAATCTCTCGCCAATTCGACTCGCGTAATTGGTGATTGAGAATAACCGTTTAGATAAATGCAGGACTTATTTGCTACATACATAAAATATTTTGACTTTTTAGTTACCAATTCATTTCTTTCTATATTTCTTTGTCTTTCTTTACTTATTAAGCTAAGCTCAACTAAATATTTTGGCTTTTTGATAATCTCCACTACTCTCGGTTGATCAGGCCTTGAGTGTTGTTGATTTCTATTAGCTGTTTTTTCTGAGTTGACTTGCTTTTCCTTTTCTGACTGTTCTTTCACCCTTCTCGCTTGCGCTCTAGTCATTACATTCATAACTCGCTCATTCAGTTGCTTTAATTCGTCACTTCTTATTATTATCCTAGATAAAGCGTCTGCTGCTGAGTTTTTAGTGCCTTTTATGTACTCTATTACAAAATTATATTCTTCGAGTTGTAGTCTAAATTTTAATAAACGACTGGATGGGTCGCGCATTCCAAATAAATACACTAAAGGTCTATGATCTGTTTGTATTTTAAACTTACGGCCGAACAAGTAGGGTCTAAAATACTTAACGCTCCACACTATCGCCAAAAGCTCTTTCTCTATAGTGGGATAGTTCCTTTCTGCTTTGTTTAGACCTCGGCTAGCGTAAGCTACTGGCCTGCCGTCACTATTGCATAGTACTGATCCGATAGCTGTTCCAGAAGCATCTGTTTGTAAGAGAAACTCATTACTTAGTGAAAAGTTGGGATACTGAAGAACTGGTGGTTTTATTAATGCGGTTTTCAGTTCTTGGAATGCTTTTTCGCATTGTTCGCTCCATATAAATGTTACATTTTTTCCGCATAGTTTATTAAGAGGACAAGCTTTCTCTGCGAAATTCGGTATAAACTTACGATAATAATTGGCGAAGGCCACGAAGCGTTTCACTTCGTCCGTACTCTGTGGCCTGGGGTAGTTTTCTAAAACTATTGTTTTTTGTGGGTCTGGCGATATTCCATTCTCTGATACAATGTGTCCTAAATATAGAATCTGTTTTTGCAAAAATTTACATTTTACGGGGTTCAGCCTTAAATTAACTTTTCTCAAACGTGAAAATACATTCATGAGGTTTTTATTGTGATTTTCTAAATTTCTTCCAAATACACACAAGTCGTCCAAGTAAACTAGACACTGGTCATAGTTTAAGCCTGACATGGCGACTGTGATCATTCTCGAAAATGCACTGGGGCTTGTTTTTAACCCCATCGGCAATCTTGTCATTTGATATTGGCCTTTGTTTGTGGTAAATGCCGTATATGGTCTGCTGTTTTTGTTTAAATTTATTTGATAAAACCCCTGATATAAATCTAGTGTTGTGAAATATATTGAGCCAGATAAAGAATCTAATATGTCTGTAATGTTTGGCAGAGGAAACTTGTCATCTTTAATTTTGTTATTTAATTTTCGGTAGTCAATAACGACTCTCCATTTCTTTACACCAGATGAATCAAATTTTTTCGGTACCAGCAATAGTGGGCTGGACCACGCACTTTTAGATTCCTCTATTATTCCGTCATCTAACATACCCTGTATTTGTTTATCTATTTCATCTTTTTGAGCATGAGGCAACCTATAAGGCTTTGTATAGATTGGTGTACTATTTGGTTGTAATTCTATAGATTGTTCATATAAAGATGTGGTTGTTAATTTATCTCCGGGTAATTGGAATATATCTGGATATTTTGCACAAATGTTCTCTATCGACTTTTGTTCTTCCTCATTCAGGCCATTTAATTTTAACTGTGAAAATAATAATTTAACTCTATCTGAATTTATAGTTGGTTTACTAAATTGGCATACGTAGTAATCGCTTAATTTTGTAACTTGTACATTAAAATAATTTAATCTTACTTCCTCATCTCTCGTGTTCATTACCCTGACGGCAATTTTTCCGTCTATAGGTTTAGCTATAGAATTAGCTAGGTATACTCCATTGCATGGTTCTTGTGAACTTATAACGCATTCTTCTTTATAATTTGTTTGAATATATTGTATAGTTTCACATCGAGCAGGCAATGTCATATATGTAGAATTTTTCGAGTTTAAATATTGAACGTCTAAAATAACGCTTTGCCCTTCTTCCGTTGTGAGTGTAATTTTATTTAATTGAAAATCTAGTTGTGCACCAAATTTTTGAAGAAAATCTTGGCCTAATATGCCATTTGTTTTACATGGTAATTTGTCAAAAATGTAAAATTTGTGTTTAAATACGTTGCCATCCTTATGTAGTTTTAAATGTGCATATCCTTTAGAATACACGCTACCACCTATTCCATTGATACGCAGTTTCTCTATATGGATTGGTATATTTAAACATTGTATGAGGTTACTCGTGGCAACAGAGATCGATGCACCCGTATCAATTAACCAGTTGCAGTTTCTATCTCCTAATTTAATTGATACTTTATTTAGATTATTGCAAACGTAAACATAGTCAGAGACGAAAAAAATGGTTCAATGACTCTGACTCGGGTTGCGTTTGTTGCTCGCGCTCGTCACGTTGCAGATGAGTGTCGGGTTGCGGATTCATCGAGAATACGTTCCTACGAAAGTTTGTCGACCTTTGGTACCTACCTCGTGACAACTTTCCACGGAAATTACTTTTTTTATTATTAGGGATTCGTGGTTGATTAAATGTGGGATCCCTCGACCTCCATTGACCTCTGAATCCTTGTTGACCACGTGCTCTCCTGTAAGGTCTGCGTTGGTAACCTCGCGATGACCTTTGCGACATACTATGTACCTGCGCTGATGACGTAGATGACATTTCTTCTTCTTCTGCCGCTTGAATCGCGTCCTTTAAGGTGTCAAAGTTTCGAGCTGCTATTATTGTACTTAAGCGACTATTTCGTAGGCCGTCAGCAAACCTTTTGATAGCCATCTTTTCGTTCAGTGGCCGAAGGATATTATAGTGGTCCGAGTTTCCGTCGGCCTGCGAAATTGTCAGATCTACAAATAATTCCGATAATTCCTTTCCGTAGTCAGCGACTGACTTTTCATTTTGTCTCGCTGCTTGTAGCCGAGCTTGAATTGCCGGGGCAGCTTTACGCGGTAAAAGCTGTCTACGCATATCTTTGACCAGACTATCAAGCGTCTCATACTTATTAGACAATTTTAATTTGGCTAATTGTGACAATCGTGTTTTTAGCACAAATGTAATTAGCTGATTTTGTGACGGTTGGTCTAAACCTGAGCCGTAGTACTCAATGCCATCAATGAGCTCCCTTGTGACCTCTTCCTTATCGGTCATTACTGGCAAAAGGTTTAGCGCTACCTTAATGTCAAATTTCGCCATTTTACTGTCGGTTTCCTCTTCACTTAAATCACTACTTTCACTATAGCTACTTCCACTTACCTGGTGGTCTTCTTCTTCTTCTGCAGGGCTGCTTCCTTCCGCAACGCTGCATAAAATCCTCACCTCTTCGTAATGTGCCTTGAACTTAGCACACCATTCGAGTATTGATGCCTTCTCTGCGTCTCCTTTATACTGTATAACTTTGTTTACCTTGTCTATATACGCGTTATACTGTATCAGCAACTCGTTCGCCTCGTTTAACTTTTGTTTTTGGGTTTTTGTTTGACCTTTTCTACGTTTTGGTCCAATTTTAATAAGATAAGCTCTAATTTTAGTTAAATTTTCATAAAGACCTTCTATATATTTAGCCATAAAAATCGCACGTTTCTAACTACTAATTTATACGTATTTATTTATATTTTACTCATATATATTTAATATGATTTTTTGTTTTGTTTTTATTACTAGGTAAGTACTATTCTATACTAAAAACTATTTTTACGACATAATAATAGCATAACATTTTATTTTATTTTTAACACGCACACTTTGTATTCACTTTTGTTATATTTTATTTACGCGCACTTTATTTTACTTTTTTAAATTTAATTTACAGTTTTTGTCCATGTTGAGATAGCCTTCCGTTCCACCTATTGTACTCGTCGTTTTTGCCCTCGTTTAGCCTCCTGTCGTCTAACCTTTCTGGCATCATCGTAGTCAACGTTCTCAGTTTGGGGGTTGCTTTGCGTTACTTGGGGTGGGGCTATATTGGGTGAATACCCTTTTTTTTTTTGTAGAACATTACAGTTTTTGCAAGCGTATTATTCCGGCGTCGACTCCGCGCTCAACCCTCTTGTTAAAGCACTTTACGCAATAACGGATGATGAAGACAATCGCAACTAGTACGATTAAAATGATCACTGTGATCATGCTCCAGGACATCATTCCGATGTGCATCTTAACATTTGTACTGGTTAGCTGATTGTTGTATCCAATTTGAGTTGTAATGTCTTGTTTGGTCGGTATTGGTGCATTTGAATTACACATTTTGTTAATTTATTGGTAAACTCTTTTATCACTTTTTCACTTGGATACGGCCAATACACCAACTGGACATGATAAACTTTTGTATCACTTTTTTTATTAGGATACGGCCGAAAAGTTTTGTCTTAAAATATTCACTGGTCTAGTCATTATTAATTTTTATTTAGCTCTCATAGTATGACACCGCACGCGCGAATCCAAATATGGCAGGGTCGCCATATAGGGTGGAGCGTAGAGAGACGAATGAAACCAGCGGATGCGTGATTAAGACTGTCTGTATTATGAAGAAAGATACTTAAATAACATAGATTATTAGGTCATACCTATAGCTATACGTACTACACTACACGCGCTCCCACTCCCCGCCCCGCTGATGCCCGCGCTTCGCCGCTACGGACGCACAGTTCACATTTCCTCTCCGCTACGCACAGCTCACATCTCCTCTCTGCTTTGGTGGAAATAGCCAGCCAGCTTCGCAGCTCAGCTCGACACATCTTCTCTCCTCTCCGCTTTGGTGGAAACCGGGCCTTAGCACTTAGTGCGTAGCAATGTAGCTCGTAGCACTTAGCCCGTAGCAGTATAGCGCGTAGCAGATACTACGACAGTTTCCGATTTTTAGTCGGTCAGTTCACGCACGGCATGCAATGTTCCACAAAGATTATTTAAGAACAATAAACATAATTTGACCATAATGCTCCCGCGGCGTGTAATATATTGATAAAAATTGTCAGTGTAATAAAAATTGTCTATGGCACTTGCGTTTTTTGGCTACAAAATCTTTGGTTTTTGGAAAACTATGATCTGAGTTTAGATTCTTGACGTAATGCTGTTATTACTACAACAAGGTATAAAATAAAATAATATCAAAAATAATAAGCAAAATAATGAAATGAGCCTTCAAGTTTTTGCCTACTTGCAATGAATTGCACATAATATTTGTGTTAATTTGTCAGAAAAAAACAACTGTAAAATTTGACAAATTGTTTTCAAATTTGAGCCAAACAATAATTTTTATAATTATTATAACTATTAAAAATTATTATCAAAAATCAAGAATAGCCCCATTGCGGACCGACGACAAACAAATCCGGCAGTTGTAGCCGTAACCCGCGAACCGGTAGAGTTGGCAATCGGGCGGGCGCGGACTAGTCGCAACGGGCGTGCTATCGATTGTGCGCGGCTGCGCGGGCGGGGAACGGGCCAGGGAGCGAAGGAGGGCCTCCACCACCCTGGGGTTAGGGGGCGGCCAAGCGGGCGGACTCCAGTGATCCAGTCATGCGCGAGTCGTCCAACCTGCCGCATAGACCGCGCGCTCGGCTTTTCTGAACGCGCGCGACTATCGGCCGCGACATCTCGCTTCCGAACGCGCCGACCGGGCACCGCGCCCGCAACTTCGGCCATGCTCCACAGCTAATCTTCACCGACGGCAGGTAAGCAAATATTTACACTTTCATCACTATATCGGTAACGAGGCCCGAAACCATACGATTAATTTTTAACACCACGCGTGCAATTATGCAGCACTTGGCTCGAATCACTGACACGGATCCGTTTATGTAAGTGCGTCCGTCGATACCACAAAAGTCGGTGGCGGTAGAAGGAGAGGGATACAATGCTAGAAAGAGACGGAAGATGTCGTACTGTAAAAAAAAAAACATTTTGTCTAATTTAACGTTTAATAAATCAGTCAATTTTTTTTTTGGGGTTGCGCTACTTAGTTACGGAGTTAGTTGGAGCGGTTAAAAGTTGGTTTTAAGTTAGGATGAAGGTGTGGAAGTCACCGTCCAGGGTCCAGGGTGGTGGCAAGAGCCATGGTCTGATTGCTGCTTTGCGTAATGCCTGCAATGTGGCGCTGGCGAGCGAGCGAATGCCTCAGCGAATGTGAATCCGCCGATTCAGCGGAGGAATCGATTTAGCACACCTTTACGATCCCCCACATTGATTTTGCGAAACGACGCTCATTTACCACCGTTTTGCCTTTTTCTGGAAGAATTTTTGGTTAGCCCCAAAAAAATCGGGGCGTTTTTGCTTTAAGGCTCCGCTGATTCGGGCGTTTTTGTCTAGCGATGTGAATTTACCTACCCAAAGGCTACACGCATCCTTTGAAACATAAATGGAAACTTGTAAGGTGGCGCCGCCTTCAGCCTACAAGCCAACAATAGTGTTCATCTGTGCGCGTGCCACCTAATGTGTACCTAAACATTAATAAAATAAAGATCAATAAATAAAGTTACTCGTGAGTGAAGCACGAGGTAAACAAGCATAACTCCGGTATAACAAACTTTTCATTTCATTCATTTAACAAAAGCAGAACCTGTACAAAAGTAGTGCCGCCGTCGACTGAAACTCGATTATCCGCGAGAGCGCTGCAGCGTCCCAATACACGTCCCGTTCTGAAAGTGTTCAACTGAACGTTGTTTGTGGATATTGTCACAAAATATTCCTACCAAAATAGTGCTCAAAACATCTCAAAATAGACGAAGCGTAGTTTCAATCGAATATCGTCGACCGACCTCCAATCCGAGATAGCAACGAATTAATTTGTTTTATATTAATTCGTCTCCTAAGCCAACGATATAATCTTCGTCGTAAAATATTCGAAACCCACAAGTATATTAATCGAATTATAATTTTCAATTGTTTTCGGGCGCAAGTTTTGGCTGACTTTATGCAGATTTATAGCGCATGCGCAGTTAACATGCTATACAAATATAAATACCTGCTACATTGACACAAAAATCCTAAGAATACTTTAAAACTGACACTGGTTTGATTACAAACTGGTTGATAATATCAAGATAATTATTATCGTCAAAATCTAACCAAGCAACGTTATTATTACAGAGGAGTGAGTAATTCTCTTTTAAATATTTCACGACAAACATTAACTGTATCTCCGTCGCGGTAAGCAATAAATAAACATTTCCACTAAATAAATACTAACTTCACAACAAGCTAACGTTTCACGGAAGCCGTGTAAATGTTCCCAGGATCCAAATTCGCAGAAACTACTGACTGAAATAAGTATCTACATGTTCCCGTAGAGAATAGAGACAAGTTATAATACTCACTAACTGGTAGAAATGCACCGGATTGTGAATTTACGGAGACCGTTATGCGTGGCCAAAATAATCTTTTAAAAAAATATATTAATTTAAACACTTACTCAAAACATAAAACAGGAGAGTCAACAAACAACCTTATAGCCAAGATAGCCATTAAAAAAGAAAACGCACGGAAAAAGTGAAACGGGTCGATGATAGTAATTTATGTAAAGTGGTAATTATTATTAAAATGATCAGATTTAAAACATTTTAATCACTGTAACGAGAGTAATTCGTCTCTGAGACGTGGTGCTTCACAAAAGGACTTTTTCAGAGGCTCAGTGTCGCGCAGCGTGCTATGGAGAGAGCTATGCTTGGTATTTCTCTACGAGATCGAGTCAGAAATGAGGAGATCCGTAACTAAAGTTGCTGACATAGCCCGTAGGATAAGCAAGCTGAAGTGGCAATGGGCAGGCCACATAGCGCGAAGATCGGATGGCCGATGGGGCAAGAAAGTCCTTGAATGGAGACCACGCACTGGCAAGCGCAGTGTGGGACGGCCACCTACGAGTTGGACCGACGACTTGGTGAGGATCGCTGGGTCTCGTTGGATGCAGGTGGCTATGGACCGGTCGCGCTGGAGTGCGATTCTAGATGCCTATGTTCAGCAGTGGACTTTAACAGGCTGAAATGATGATGATGAATGAGAGTAATTAAAATTGATTAGATGAACTATAGATGATGATGGCAATGATGACGATGAAGCACCTTGAGCATTTCAAAAATTAGCGCCAACCGATCAGCCATCCGTTTGTGACGTCATTTGGCTGAGATGATGATGATGATGATCAACCGATCCAAATAATTTATTATTTCAAAAACATAATGATGTCCCGTTCTGCCATCGTTTGTAAACTTAACAAAGAAAAAATAAGAAACCTATTTTTAAAATGTTCATTAAAAGTTTAAGTGATAATTCCACGACTTCAATCTTAATCTTTTTCTGCCTTTTAGACGTTGCTTTAAGAGGATAAATGGGTCAGGTTGGAAGTAGTAAAAACATGTCACTTTTACAAAGTCGTATAAAGTTTTAAGATCGGTAGCTACTTTTATGATGCATGCTATCATTCATTCATAATAACATCATTCATCATCATAGTAGCACAAAGTAGGTAAAGCGGTGCAGGAGCGGTGGAGGAATCATTTAGCTTTGACGTCGAAAAATGATTTGTAAAAATCTTAATTCGAATAAAAAAAATTCACTTTGACTTTGACTTTAAAATTAAAAAAAGGGCAAAAAATTATAGCCAGTATACTCGGGCTCATGTAAGGATTCTAACGATACCCCATACATCAAAATCAGATCAGGCGTTTAGAAGTAATAAGGGATCGGACTGTTCACCATATTTTATGAATTTACCATATTTTATGAATTATTTTTATGATATAGATTAGTAGCAGACGATTCGCGAAGAAAAAAACAGAATCGGTTGAAAAACGAATTCACAGTGATTTTTTAAAGTTTCAATATGTCTGTCTCTTTCAAAAATGATTTTTTGTATGGAGATTATATGGCGTTACTAACAAATGACGTCACAAGTGGATATGTGCCTCTCTGTCTAATCTTGAATTTCAAACCTTTATAACTCGGTCAATTTTAAAGATAGAGCAAAAATTATTTTAGCAGAAACTAAGAAGCTTGGATTTATAAAATTAAAAAAAGTAGTCCGATCCCCTATTCAAAATTCTTACGATGAAAGAAATGACTTTTAAAGTACTTTGAATAACATACCATTATACATGATTAATTCTTCAAGTACGCTGTACCTTTCTTTACATAAGTTGATGAAAGGGTTAAATCACATTTTTGTCAATTCGAATTTTTCTCTTAATACCAAAATAAAATAACCTAATTCAAAATTAAAGAACACACGTAGAAGTTTATTCAAAATTTCAAATCTATAACCATAAATTGTTGATACCTCGTGAACAGACTACTTTGACAGCATCACCAGGCCCAGATGCATGTCATCTGATTAACATACGTACCTATGCAATAACTGGTTTAAAATTCAGTTGCATGGTCCGTACATACTAATTCCGATTTTATATAAAAGCCCGTAATAGTAAAAAAAAGATTAAACACAATGTTTTAAAATGATGAGGAGTAGCCTTGTAAGACTAACCTGAATGTTGAGTCTCGAGTTCGTGCTGCTAAACGTTGAGGAGTTCTCTCTTGAGGAGACAATCCTGGCTGTAGCATCATGATAAAGATCATGTTTAGCTATGAAAATTTAAAGTATGTGCCAAATTTCGAGTCCGTGCTACTGACAACTAAGGAGTTCCCTCATGTGTGGCACATTTTAGCTTTAAGCCCAGCTTCGTTCACACAGAACGGGAGCGGTGCGGTCCGGAGCCGGGAAAGCGGGACTTTGTATGGCACGAGCACCGTCCCGCTTTCCCGGCCCCGGACCGCGCCGCTCCCGCTCTGTGCGGCTTGGGCTTTACTAGTGACGAAGGCGGTATTTGTATGAGTAAACTTGATATTGTATATTTTTATACAAGGACAGTTTTCATTTAAAATTAATTATAAGATTCGACGGTAAATAATTAACATAGGGATTGGAAAGAGAGTAATCCGTTAGTGCTACGTGCGAGAGAGACGATGGTCTAACTTAAAACACTTTACTAAGATAAAGAACTAGACTCCCCAATACTCCCCATCAATAATCACAAGCACAACGATAAACTTGACCATAGCTCTACTTCTTAACTATTATAACTTTGAGTAACAACATATCACGGCATGTTATATCTTCAATTACGTGGTTCACGTATATACAGAGCCCCATCCCTACTACGAGTAGGTAGGTATGTATTTACTGAGTTAATTACCAAGCGGAAACTGTGGCGGTTCCGCTCAATGCACTGCGCAGGACGTTTAAGCACTGCTCATGGAACTAAGTAAGCATGTTCCTAACTTACAAATGGCGTAATACTCTATAGGGCTGGCATCAATCAAACAAAATCTAAAAAAATAATTTATATATAATATTAATTGATTGTGTTGCAAAGTCGACGTCTCAAGTGTAAGCTTTCTGGATGAGATGAGATAAAGATAAGATAAAAACATATTATTTTTATTTATGGCGTTTCACTTTAAGTATTTCGCCACTATCAAGTGTTTTTTTACGTACCTAAGTAGCATGCGATACACCGACAGCCCTAATTCTAAGACCAGGAAGCTATGTACGGTGAAGGACTCTAGTAATTTGATAGCAAACTTACTAAAGCTATCATATGGTCACTGGAAGTCATCAATAAATGAGAACAAAATGCAAGCGTTTCAAATCGTCCTAGAAGAACGCACCTGTTCACTAGTATTATAATTCTAATGTATAATAAATAGTCTTGGGAGACACGGTTGGTTTCGTTTTCATTCTTTAAAATCATTCCATGCACCCCCCTACTTTTTTCATTTTAAGTCCTACAAGAGTACTACAGCAACAAAAATTTTTAGTGCGTTAAATACGTGGTATGTTAAAAAATATTATTTTATTTAAATTATTATTTATTACACAGAATCCTTAAATTTTGAAATTCGAAACTCGCGTATCAGCCCGCGCGGTAACACGGCAGGCTACATTCCAGACACATCAAAATAATCAACAATGCTTCAAAATTCACGGTCGATTAAATTCCAATAATTACGTTAGTTTGTTGCAGTTTCGGCGATATGCAGCAAGTTATAACAATTATCAAATTGATGAAATATTCAAATAGAGAAATTGAAGTAATTAGTTTAATAAAATGGGCTAAAATTAAATACGCGGAAACGGTTGTAAAATTATTATTTGCGATATCCAAACCAGACAGTTCTATTGAGGCATTGACTGAACTAAATTAATTAAATTTACTCAATATTAAGGCTTGTGGTCGGGCGCGACCGAATGCAAATCAGCATTAATTTAAAATGATTGCTTTTAATCAATAGAGAAACAATAAAATTGGCATATTAATAAAGACCATTAAATAATGATGAGTTAGTGACAATACAAAACAGCATTAATTTAAAATGATTGCTTTTAATCAATAGAGAAACAATAAAATTGGCATATTAATAAAGACCATTAAATAATGATGAGTTAAAAACACCGATAAATAAACCGAGACTGCTAAAATGTACCGCTATTTATTTGAAAATCATGAAATATAAAAGAAATACACGTATTATGGTTTTCTTTTGGAATGACAATGACAATGACTATGAAATCAACGTTACTGTACGAGGCACAAAGTAGGCAAAGGGCACATCGTACTGTAAGGAGACATTCGTCCTCTTTCCTGTTTTATGACTGGCAACCTTTCTTGCTGGCAGTTTTATCTTTCATTTTAAATTCATTTTCAAATTTAGATTTCTTACGTTTCGATTTTGTCTTTTTTCTGCTAAATTCTTCACTTCTTGTCCTGATCTCCAACAGTAAACGCTTATCCATGTTATTATTACTTTTAAACTGTAAGACTAGAGAGTGATTATATAATATACAGCATGAAATTTACATCGTTTTGTTCCCGCCCGCGCCGTGTAGTGATAGAACCCGTCGCGACGGTCGGTCTCCGTCAGCTCGGCCAAAATTGCTTTTGTATGTCCGTCTGTCTGTTTGTTCCACTCTACAGGGTCGCGTTTCTCAACCGATTCTCGTGAAATTTTGTGAGCAGTTTCGATAAATATATACCTATAGTTTTTTTTTGTTGAGTCAGTTTTTGTAGTTTTTTTTAAATACGAGTTCATAGGGTTAAAAATGTAAAAAAAAAAACAGAAATTTCGAAAAAAAAAAACATACTCGCGAGGTCTACAGCTCTTATTCTGGGAATCAAGATTTGTTTTCCCGAATTATAGGAATATTTTTGATATTTTCAGCTCAATAATAAAATATTATCACAATAAAATGTTTTCATGTTTCTATTCACTGACAAAATCTTTATTAGAATATTTAATAACGGTTATACATAGCTACTTTTTGTCTTATTTTTATTCTCCATTTGGAAAAAGTGTTTTTTCTCCTATAACATTTCAAACCAACAAACACGTTTCTCATGAAGTCGCAAGAGTTTCAAATTCTTGAAATTCTCTGTACCGGGATTTTCGGGATTCGGTTTCAAACTATCGTTTCAATTTCGGGATTCAAAATCATGTTTCAAGAGAGGAAACTCGAGTGGTATGGATCCGGCTATTTAGATATTAGGTACTTTTAATGGACATCAAAAAACTAATTTATATAGTTAGAATGAGATGTCCCCAGATATTTATTATTTTTATTATTAGGGGTCCTAGACCTAAATTTTATCTTCAATCAAATACAAATTGAAAACGACCTGGCACTAATTTATACTAAAAATATTTTGTCCTAAATTATTCGCAAAAACCAATTCCACGGTAAATTTTACACAAAAGTTTTTATAAAGCAACAAAAAGAAGACGGACTATCAAGAGAACAGTGGCGTCATAAACCGGTATTTGAATTAATTTTCTATATTAGAACCATTTTCATGAAAAGAAGCTCATTGAAGAGTCAGTCAACAAATTATATACGTATTGCGTGAACTACAACTTGCTTGTCAAAAGGCTCGAGGTGTTCCTTTTTAAAATGTATCGTATGAAGAACATTTTAAAGCTCATATTCATATCCCTAGTTTGAATTGAGCTGTGTTGATCATGGAAGTAACATAAGCACTATGTAACGCGTTGATTAATATTAGCGAGCTTCGGAAACGATGCTCGCAATAATTATCGATCGATTCTCCAACGTAAGCGAGAATTAAGCTTTGCCGTTGTTCGTATTTTTGAAAAAAAGGGACCTACACCGATAAATATTTACTATTTAAACTTTTAGCAAATATGCATTCTATTCCGACCGAAACAGTAATTGATGTTTTTAAATTGAAATTATCTTTTACAATGCCAGCGCTGTTCTTTTTATTTATTAGAATAATGAAAGGCATTTAATTTTAATTTCGTCGACGAGAACCGACTAAGCGCAGCTCGTCTGTCTCGTCCGTATTGAGACTGTTCAGGCTAAGTAAATTTATAAGATATTAATTATATTTAAATAAATTAATGATGAATTAAATTTCCCCATTCGAGGACTCGTCCGCACTTCTCGTCCACAAAACCACGAGTGCCCCGCATCCCCAGCGCACGCGTCGCTTCCG
This sequence comes from Carpatolechia fugitivella, assembly GCA_951230895.1. NCBI lineage: Eukaryota > Metazoa > Arthropoda > Insecta > Lepidoptera > Gelechiidae > Carpatolechia > Carpatolechia fugitivella. The sequence continues at coordinate 33,608,460 of OX579645.1, read as the reverse complement.
CCACCCTAAACTCCGCCTACTTGCTACGTTATGTCCCTTGGGTTTCCCTAAGTGCTCTCTTTTTGTAATAGTCTCGAAGATTCCGTGAATGTTCAGATTTTAATGACATACACATGTTCCTGTTCACTTTATTTTGTTTCTCAAAATGTCCTTCTAACACTTACACCCTCATAAATTTTAGTAGGTAAAGCATCCCATGTCACAAGTTCAGTTTGGAGAATTATTTTCTAAATAAAAAATATTTGCCAACTGGGACATGCAGTCACAGTGTGACTTTGCAAAACGCGTATTTTCGGGGGTAAATAAAGTTGGAATTGCAACTCCAGAGCGTACTGGAAGTTGGTAATACGTTTCGTTTCGAGAACCGTATTTAGTTAGTTCACCGAGTTGACCTAGTACGGAAAACGTGGCTTTGCACATAATTGGATGTATACATTACGTTTAGACCGTATTCACAATGCGAATCATAGTTATTTCTAACTACAAATAACGTAAAAGGTAATATGTTTGATTTTGAAAACATAAATCTTTAATTAAAAGCCATTGGAATAAATTACGATTCGACAGTATGAACAGACCTTATGACCACGTGGGTTCGTGGATAGGGTTGTCCAAGAGAACGACTAGGCTGATTCGGATACTAAACTTATAATATAGCTATACATTTCCACGAACAAGATTTATGAGATTTTTTTAAATATTCGTACATCATATCATATTAAAAGTTTAGTTTTAAGAAGATCTGATTTTATGGACCACGTTGCCACCCTGGACTTATAACATTTATTTTATACAGTATTTTTTTGGACATTCACTATACATGGCGTAATGATGAATTCTCCATAAACTGGTACACAATATTAAACTCACTATTTTGAATCATAATATTCTACCAGACTTCCAAGAATATTTTTTTAGATTACAATTTTTCTGGTTTCAATTTTATATTTTCAGTTTATGAAAGACACGAGCGGTACTTTAAGCGTGAAAACATCCAAACATCTAATCATCCAAATATATTTTAAAATTTACAATATTAGTGTGATGTCACTAACGTCTAACACCTAGAAACATGTAATTTAACAGAAAACTAGGTATATTCTGCACTTTTTGAGGCTGACTATGAATAAATAGTAATCTAAATTAAACAAGTTAATTGGAAAATTTACAAACTAAAATACCATTTGACCCTTTTCAAAAAAAAGTAGGCGGGACTATAAATAAATAAAAATAAAATCAATTTATTTTAGTGAACTCACCCAAAAAAATGTAATGACGGATCTAAGTGATGTAATAACATCCTATGGAAATAAATAATTTTGACTTTGACTTTGACTTTGCGCAAGAAGACCCATAGCTACTTTTACATTACATACACTTTTACTATATAGCTCTTTAGAATCATAGCCACTATGATGAATCATAATATAACTTTTTTTAGTTATGACAGTTTGGCGGCAGATACCGTAGATAAAAGGTTGAAATACGATTCAATCAATCAGCCTAAATACGATTAGTTATTATTAATTAATCATTAGTAAGTAAAATCGAGGTGAGCGCGTCGGTGGTCTAGTGATTAGGGCCACTGCCTCCCGTCTGCGAGTCGTGGGTTCGATCCCCACCATTTCATATGTACGTTTATTCGACGTTCTTACAGTGAAGGAAAACATCGTGATGAAACCTGCACACTCCTGCGAAGAAATTTAAAGGTTGTGTGTGAAGTCGACCAATCCGCACTGGGCCAGCGTGGTCGACTAAGGCCTAATCGCTCTAATTCAGGGTAGGCTCGAGCCCCTCGGCGGGGACGTATATGAGCTGTTGATGAAGTAAAATCGGATATCCTGCCAAAACTATCTAAAACTGTTTTACACAATTTTTGGACTGGCTTCATAAAGTTTGGCCGTTCCGCCACAATAATATTAAATTTTACGCTCATATTGTAATTCAATTTCATTTTAAGCTGCCCGTGAGGGAACAAATTCAGTAATTTTATAACAGTTGAGTGATTAATACTATCCACTTCATTTAATATGAATACGCATTGAACGTACTTATGTTGTAATACTTTAACACCCCCATACAATGCAGCTGTTTGGTTCCTGGCATAAAAGCCTGTATAGATCATAATTACTTACCTAAGGACTTTATGAAAACTACAGTGATACCTATTGGAAAAAACAGAACAGGAGATTCTTCTAGTCTTACTTATTACCGCCCCATCTCACTTGCCACTATTATGTCAAAAGTTTTAGAAAGGTTGATAATTGGACATCTAGATGAAAGTAACATTCCAATAAATAGTGCGCCGTTCGGTTTCCGGCAGGGTCTTTTCACGGACCTAGCCATTTTTGCACTCAAGAATAGTGTAACTAAGTACATAGAAAGAAAAACAACAACCTATGCATGTTTTCTTGATCTAAGCCGTGCCTTTGATTCCATTAATTATAATATACTCTGGAAGAAATTACGTAACACAAGGGTACCGCCTGATATTGTAAACATCTTAGAATATTGGTATGCAAACCAGTTGAACCAAGTCAAGTGGGGCAAGGCCTACTCTGACAGCTATAAACTAGCAAGAGGTGTAAGGCAGGGCGGCTTGACCTCCTGCGTTCTGTTCAACCTGTACACAACCTAGGTTATGCTGACGACATGGTGCTGCTCAGCCCCTCAGTCGCAGCCTTAAGAAAACGAATAGCTGTCTGTGAGCGCTATGCTGATACTCACCAGCTGACTTACAATGTAACAAAAACTGAAGTTATGATTTTCAAATATGGAAAGGGTCCTGATGTTATACCCCCTATTAAGCTATGTGGTATAGCCTTAAAAACTGTATATAAATTTAAATATCTTGGACATATATTGTCGGACGACGTAGAAGTAACTTTGGTACAAGCACACGAGGAGAACATACCAATCTCTTCGTGTGCGTGCAGCACAACAACGCGTTTAGGGCCATGTTGCGTCTGCCCTGGCGGTGTAGTGTGTCTGGCATGTTTGCTGAGAACCGGGTCGATGATTTTTATGCTGTAATGCGTAGGCAAAGAGCTATTTTCACTTAAGACTAATAAAATGTGACAATGAAATTATTTCGGCTGTATTTCGCACCACATATATTATGACATGTAGGCAATTTGTACTCAAATACTGACTGATATTGCTAATAATTATTGTGACATTTAATGACTTAAATTATTATGACTTAAAATAGTATTATTTAATTAATTTTAAATAATAATATTAAATTTTTTATAACAGTTTAAATTTATAATTTGTAAATTTAAATTTGTACTTGTATTGTATTGAACTATGGGTCCCTTATTGGCCTGAAATAAAAGTTTTTTTTTTAATAGTTGGGTCAATTTTTCCGTGGATGACTGGATGACGTACCTATTATAAAAATGATTTGTAAAGATTTTAATTACAATATTTTTATTTTTATTTGATTTATTTGTTTTATTATTGTACACAAGAACATTACAAAAAATACGAAAATAAAGAAAAACTACATTATTTTGATAATGCAACTTATGGAATTAGGTGAGTGGGTGTCGTAAGGCGACTTCTCTCGTAATAATAGACCCGTTAATAATTCTTAAGAAGTTTATATTATATTATGAAGTGTATAAGCCGTGTGGTGAATGCAGAGTAGAATACATTTGTCACCAACCCCTACTCTTCCCGTGGGTGTCGTAAGAGGCGACTTAGGGACTACACATTGAACAGGGAACGGACAGCAGTGCTCTCTGATACAGTAACCTTTTAATCTGCGATCCCCAACCCGCTTGCCAAGCGTAGAGATTATGGCAAAACCCTCCACTTAAGTGGAGGAGGCTCATAGTCCAGCAGTGGACTGTAACGGGCCGTTGATTGTTGATTTGAACTTTTGGAATTTGGGTTTAGTGCCATATAGGCATGCTGGCAACCTTTCACAAGGCACTTACTACCTTTACTACATACCTCAACATGGATTTATATTTGCACGTAAATGATACGATACGAGTATAAAGGTAAATTACAGACACCTGACAATAACGTGGTCAACGGGAACAGACCGAATATTTTGGTATCTTATTACCCTATCACTTATATTTTGTGCGGAATATCTTAAACGATATTCCTAATGCACCCTTTCAGTTCGTAGAGACCTGCCACTGACGCTGTTTATTAAAAGTACCTGGTTGACTGAGCTTAGCTCGTTTATTTTTTTTGTAAGACACCTACGCATTTCGATAAACTCTACTTACTTCATACGTTCAGAAGAAAGTACACGCGGCTAGACATAGTAGCACCACTCTTATACTTTAAACGAGCAAGATAAGAATAATAAGGATCTCGGAAACGTACGGCTGCAACGATTTCGCAATTTAGTTTCGGGGGCAATAAATCGATCTAGCTTATAAAATAGATTTCCCCGTAATTTCAGGCTTAAAAGAATTGGTACGCGATATCATTGAAATAGAAAGGTAATTTTGGCTCAGTCGGGACACCGCGAGTTTGCAGTTTGAATCTCGACAAATATATATATTTTTTATTTCTTTGTTCTTTTTTCGTTTGTTTCTTTTTTTATATTTTTTTTTATTCTTTCATTTAGTTATTTAAATACAAAAATGAAAGAAAATTTCTGATAAATTTTTTGGTGGTCTGAAAGTTTTCCATCAGATGGCCCGAGTAAAACGAGGAAAAGAATATATTTGTATTATAAAATAATAGGATGGAACTTTTGATAGGATTCAGAAAGGATTATTATAGGAAAATAAATTATTCCCATACCAACTAACCTACCAACCTATAAGCAGTAGTTCCAATTTTGGCCACTTCACAGATACAGTGGTAAAGGCGGCGCTAGTAGCTTTTATTGAGGTTGCGTGGATAATTTCGATGAAATTTAGCATTATAATTATGGGGTTTCGGGAGCGATAAATCGATCTAGCTAGGTTTAATTTTTAGTAAAAATAGATTTCCCTGCATTGACAATAAATTAGGATCGGAATTTGGATAGAATTCCGAAAGGAAAATAAATGATTATTCCCATGCCTAACAGTGGTAAAGGCAGCGCTAGTAGTAATATGTATAAAATTGAATTTGTTGAGGTTGCGTGGATTAAATAACGTCTCCGTGGATAAAATAGCATTTTCCATTTCTGTGTTACATATTTGAAAAAATAACTGAAAATACTTTTAAATGCTTTTTTAGATGAAAATTTCGTCACTATGTGAGTTGTAGTGCCATCTGTTGCAGAACTTTCGGTGTAAGAAAAACGAAGTGATTTTCTGTAAAGGTATTTTAATTGAACTAAGTAAATGAAAAAATAAGTAATAACAACGACGACGACGACGACGGTAAGTAATAAATAAAAAAACATACCTATAAAAATTGTTCTATCTGTTGGAAAAATTTTAGACCACGAAAAAATAAGGTACTAAATAAGAAATTTTTATTTCTGTTATTTTTGTATTTAATAAAAAGTTAAAAACAAACAAAAAATAAAAAAGAACATTCATGTGGATTCGATCGTCTGACCTTCGGTTTCATTGCCTCCCGGTTCCCCAACAGAGCCACCGCGTCGTTATGGATAGCGGCGAAATTAACCATCTCTTTTAATGATATGGCGTACAAATTCTTTTAAGTTCGAAAACATGGGGAAATCCTGTTTTACCAAAAACAAAAGCTAGCTAGATCGATTTATCGCCCTCGAGACCCCCTATATACCAAATTTCATCTAAATCGTAGCAGCCGTTTCCGAGATTCTCATTATATATATAGATATATACAAGAATTGCTCGTTTAAAGTATTAGATAGATATTGCTTTTTCAAGCTCCACGTAGCAGGTAAAAAAGGTGCGAAATAATATTGCGAGAGTCGTGAAACGGACACGCTCTAGTGAACTAATTAATGTTGTACAAATATTGATGCTCTTTTGTGACGGAGCTGGCCCGTTCATAATCTCCTCTTATTTTATTATTTATCCAAGAGAATGAATTGCACGTCAAAGGTACTGTAAATAATACCGAGGATTTTTCTGTTTACAATTCAAAACAAAAGAGTACAAATTAAAAAATGATGGATTCGTTTTATGCGAACATCAAACAAACTGTTGGCGATTGGATTTGATTGATTGAAAGGAGAATTACCAGTTAACCCGTACAGCGTTTTCATGTTTTGTTATTTTTTCAGGTATTTTTCTTTAACGGTTTCGTTTACGTGGCAAAAAGTGTTGTTTTAATGCATGTAAGCAATATAGATATAGAAAGGAAAGTTTAAATGTTGCCACCGGGTAACAAAGATAGAGGAAGAAGCAGAAGATTGCGTGAATGGATAATGATGTATAAAAAGTAGAAAATGATGATGTAGCAGCAAGAAACAGTTAGAAACGTATGAAAGTGCTTGTAAACGAGGTTATTGCCAAAGAGAAAGAGGGAGGAATTAATTTAACGGGAGACTTTCTGATGATTTTCGGTCTAATATTAAAGTATACTAGAAATCTCTAAAGACAGCCCGAGGAGAAACTACCCAAACTAAGCAAAGCTTGTACTATGGGTATCAGACAGCTGATATACATTACTTAAATAGATAAATACATACATATATACCTATAGATAAAAACATCCAGGCACAAGTGCTCATCACGCTTATGTTTGTCCTGGGCGGGATTCGAACCCGCGACCCTGTGCTTCGTAGGCAGGAGTACTGTCAAAAAGAGAAGAAATTGTGTTGAAGAGGAGGAAGAAGTAATTTGAAAGTTTTGAGAAAAAAGAGGCTCAAAAGCAGATGCTGGAACATCGGAAATGAACGCTAGTAATGCTAAAACGGATATGAGTATCGATAAAATCATGAAAGCGCTGAAAAGTATGAAATAGGGTAAGGCTGCAGAATGTGCTCGAGTCTCTTTGACGATGAAGACTACTTCCGGCGAAGTTTTTGCTGTCCTGTTGTGACCTTTATTATATGTAGCGCGTTCATAGATCTGGAAAAGGATTATGGTAGAGTAGTGGCATGTCTCTTGATTGCAGTGCTTATGTCAAAACCAATGGGGCGCAATCCCTGTCTGGTTTAGCACGCAAAAGGGTGTTAGACAGGGATGCATGTGATAGATGTATAGCATCAGCTTGGCTGTTCAACCTGTTCATGAATAAATGCTTGACAGATCTGAAAAAGGCTGAACGTGGTTTGAGATCGATTGAGATACTCGTCAATGTTTTCTCTATGTTGATGATCAAGTATTACTCTCTCGGGAGTTTGCAAGAGATGGTAGGCAAATATTTTAAATAGAGCGGGAGAAAGTGAACGTAAATAAAACGAAAGTATTGGTTTCCGAAAGAGAGAGAAATGTGACCGAGTTTGTGAAAGTGAACGTTCAGAATAAGTGAATGATGGATGGCAAATGTGAAAGAGATATTGAACGGAGAGTGATAGCTGAAAAAATAGCTGAAAATGAGGTGAACGAGCAATTGAACGCTTTTATGTTTCCAAAAAAACTCGTCTGGTGGTTGTAGTGACACTGATGTATTGAAGTGAAAGCTGGGTGTGGCAGAAGAAACATGAAAGTAGAATTTGTGCAGTAGAAATGAGAGCATCGAGCAGTAATATTGAATGATAAGATTGGGAACAGTGTGATAAGGGAACAATGTGGTGTAAAAGATGATGTACTGACTATAATTGTTATTAATTAGAACATTTCTAAGGTGATTTGGTTACTTAGAGAGAATGCAAAAGATAACATAACTACACAAATTTACAAAGCAAGAGTGATGGGAAATGTTCGAAGGGAAAGGCCAAGGTGGTCGTTACAAGATCAGATCGGAGATCTGGAAAAGCCCAGGTAAGGAGTAATCTAATCTGACGAGCACACATGTAGACATTGATGAATGTGGGCTATGTGGATGAAGCGAAAGAAGTATGTCTGGCGAGTGGACGGTCTCTGCCTACTCCTCCGGGAAAGAGGTGTGAGTGTGTCTGTATTTAGGTTCATATATAAATAAATTATATAATATACATAGATATATTCACGCTATTCTGTAGGAACAGAAGAGTGGAGTAGATAAACAGAGGTGAAGAGTACTTAGATCAAAATAAAAAAGTTCTTTTTCTTGTACCTACAGAATAGTGAGATCAGACGACGCATTTCTTGACACAGTAGTCTTGTTAAAATCTGTTACAGTACAGTAAATATTATTTTCTCCGACACGCTCGAAAATGTGATCATTACTGTAAAAAAACAGTACGCGAAGTGACTCATTTTTGGACGAAACATTGCCTCATACAAAACAGCGGCCGGCAATGTGCCCTCAAACGGCCTAGGCCGGCAAAGTAACCTAAAATTTAAATATATGAATCGTACACGACTCGTAGTAATTTGAGTTGGCTGAATGCTCTGTATGACACTGGCACAAAACAAAAAGAAAAGAAAAGTGCACAATATGGCGGTTTGTAATTTTCGCCGCTTTTATTTTTATCGTACTATGTATTTATTTTATTACTTATTTTTCATAATGGAGTTAACTAATCATTGAATTGGGGAAATATTATAACAATGAATGGTTCAAGAAATCAAAGTAGAAAGTGATAAAGATTAGAAATTATAAGTTTAGTGCGATACAAGTAGACATCTAAATTCAAGGTACCACAATATTTTTAGTATATTGTAATTTCCTCGCATATTTCAGAGAAAAGCACTATACAAGCCTCGGCCGCAATAACTCTTGCTGGACTCGTACATAATAAAAGTCCTCGCCTGCGGCTCGGACTTTAAACGTGTTCTCGTCCAGCAATAACTAATTTTGCGGCCGCGGCTGTAATGTAGGTACTATTATTGTCTCCAAGGATACACAAAATATAAAATACATAAAAGTAGTCAGTAGTAATTCTGGCACTCTCCCACAGCCCACTCGCGTGACTGTATGTATAGGATTACTGCAAAATGACATCACGTGCAACATCTTTATAATGAAATATCCACGCCGAATCCGCGGTCCGGACTCGGATTCTAGGTTCTAGCCTTCGTTAGGCTTTTTAAACAATTACTGTGGGAGGCGACGGACAATGCTCGCCGGGAGGCTGCCTACTGGTCCACCAAAATATAAAACCATTGACTCGAAAAGAAGAAGAAGCAATTGCTATTTTTAATATTACTATGAGAGCGTCGGTGGTCTATTGGTTAGGGCCGCTGTCCGGGAGACGCGGGTTTGATCCCTACCACGCCACGTACCAATGTGAAATCGAATTCATATGAATATCTTTATTTGCATTATATGCATGGTTGACGACATGACGTTTATTCGACGCTCTTACGGTGAAGGAAAACATCGTGGTGAGACCTGCACACTCCTGCGAAGAAATTCAAAGGTTTTGTGTGAAGTCGACCGACCCACACTGGGCCAGCGTAGTCGACTTAGGCCTAATTCAAGGTAGGCTCAAACCCCTCGGTGGGGACGTATATGAGCTGTTGATGATTTGATGATAACTACATATAAGTTAAATATCTAAATGGGCTGATATTCTCCATATGCCTACCCTCCCGATCCCTACGTCTATTTAAAGCTACCCTCCCCTCTTATATAAAACATCCACATAGTAGTAAAATAAAATGTTGAGTGCATAATGCACGGACAAGCATTCAGAGTAACCTATTTATGCAACGAGCGGAGTTTATGAAGCGGTTGCTAGTAGCACAGAAGTAACTTTGTGTGTGTTCACTCAATTTATGGACCGAGCGGTGGCGAAACGCGAGTGAAGCTTCTCCGTTTCAGATTGGCCAAAATTGCTTTTTTTATGTCTGTCCGTCCATCTGTCGATCTGTTTGTTCTCATCTACAGGTCGCGTTTCCCAACCGATTCTCGTGAAATTATGTAAGCAGGTTCGATAAATTAGTAGTTTTGTTTGTCGAGTCAGTTTTTGGATATTTTTAAATTACGGAGTTATGAGAGTTGAAAACTTAAGAAAATCATCAATCAGCCATTTAAAAAAAATACTCGCGAGGTATTACAGCTTACATTTATAGTTTTATGTATTATCTAAAATACAATGTACGTACAGTTGGTTTGTTAAGTAGGTACTGTAACGACTCTCCAGGAGAGAGCCACCACTTAATAAATTCAAACGCACTTATAACACAAACACTATTTTATTAAACTACAAAACTGAACTTGCACTACTGTGATAACATTCAATCGTCCGCACTCGACGGCGGACGGCAGGTGAGAACGTCAAACTTCCACAGCCCCAGCCCGTCTGAAGTTTCTATCGTTCTCTTTCTAAACTGAATAGTTAAAAAGAGAACGAATATATTACAAAAAGAATACTATCGCCAGTATCAAACTACATAGCACTCGGACCAACGAGGCCCGATGCTACAGTACCTACTTAAGAAGGTTAACAGTCTTGTTTAGCCATTTTCTCGAAATACACATTCCTAAATTAAGTTTTAGCTATTATAAATTAGGAAAAACTTCTTCGTTACCTGTATAATTTTTATAAATAGATCTTTCTGTAAAAAGACGTACCAACCGCTGTTTACCTTTTAAAGGTACTGCTATATAAGAAACACCGTTTCAAATAGTAAGGAATAATAAATAGCTTATAAAAGAAATATTAAATGTTCCTAATGAAAGTCAAACAGCTGCTAATCCAATTGCATATCAAAATTGGTTTTCAACAATTTATTGATACGCGTTTTCTGCACTTCGTCGAGCACGTGAATCCTATAAAACTGGCTACTTACACAAACAGAAGATGCTAAGTGGCTTAAAAACTGACAACAAATACAGTATTGTTCGTTACATAAAATTAAACTTCTAAAACTTCACAACTTCACACGTGCACACAATAGTATTGTTCGTTATACAAAACGGCGGCAACAAAAATTTAAAAAACGAATTCTAAATTTAAAAACAACATCATTGAATATAGCACAACGGCCAGAAACAAAATATCGCTCGCTCATTCGAGCACCATTCCTATAACTGACAGAAAAAAATTAAAAATGGATTCGTATCGTATCGTGGGGAGGTTTTTTACGTATTTTTTTACCGAAGTCAACTGGAAATTGGCCGCGGAAACTTTTCACAGTGGACTGGAATTGTCGCGGCGCCGGCAAACTTTCCTTTTTCACAATTTTATAACCGGACTTTTGACGACAATTGGCTCTGCGCTGTGCACACAAATGAAAATATTCTTGAAGAAGTAAAACGAAACCTTTGAATATTACGAACGTAAATTACTATTATATAGTTTTCAAATAAATTGCTTTTCACTTCACCTTGTTATTTACTTGTCAAATAAGAAAAAAAACAACCTATATACAAGACTTACACAGTCTTTTATTTATAATCTAGCTAGATAAATGACGATGATGTACTATTTAAAACCAAACTCTGATAAAAACAACCCCGTAATCTCAACCCACCATTTGACAAAAAGCCCACGTGGTTGAACAAATACCCTCGTTGGGGACGTATATACAATTATAGTCTTTTGAAAACACGTCTATTTCTTATCCTGAACATCAGTACAATATATTTTAACCCAATTACTTGTGCTGCGCAGTTAAAACAACTTTATGTTTTATTGCATACAAATATTGCGTATTTCTTTATCTTCTTAAAAAACATGGGCTTGCTCTTGGCCACACACAACCAGGCCAAGCCCGACTGCAGGTGAGACGAGACCCCTCAAGCTTGCCCAGAAAGTGCACCCAAAGTTTAGACTGTGTAACGTTAACAATTTATTTTATGGGGAACTGTATTCACTTCTATAATAAAATACCAGATGATATTGTAAATCTGTCCGATAGCCAATTTAAAACTAAAATTAAAAATATTTTATGTTTATACGATAAATGATTACTTTGATGATAAAAACGTCTGGTCAACTGTTGTTCCAAATCAGCGGAGTACATTGTAATTATGACTCATGTATGATTCTTTATATATTTAAAAGAAAAGTACAAAAGATGGAGTGGAGTGGAGTTTCTTCTGGCCGTTCTTCTCCACAGAGGGCGTACACTGGTAGTGAACGTGTCATCCATGATAGCTTTGACGTCGAAAAATTATTTGTAAAAATGTTAATTCGAAAAAAAAAAAATTGACTTTGACTTTGAAGTGCCTGTACACTCTTGACATATGAGGAAAAGGATTTGATTTGTGAGCTGGCTGGCTAAGCCGGGATACCAGGAATACTGACGCTGACAAAGAATTCCATAAGCTAGCAGTGCGCGACGATGTAAGGCGAAGTTTATTCAGGAAAATATTATGTATTCCCTATTGAATGCACAACCCTAACGTCCAGTTTGGTGTCGGTGAAAGTAACTTACTGCTACTTAGAAAAGCACTGTTTGTTAATTAATGTTTTCTCGGCAGCACTCAGTTTCTGGAAACACGGAGAGAAATATTATTCCTGTTGCAGCTTATTATGAAACTTTGTTTTTCATCTAATATTACGTTACATTTTGTGAACTGTGTTTGTTTATTCCTGAATTTTATTAAATTTTCATGATGAAATAATGGTGAGTTTAGTGGTTATATTAATTTCTTGTAATATATTAAATCAAATCAACGGCCCGTTACAGTCCACTGCTGGACTATGAGCCTCCTCCACTTAAGTGGAGGGTTTTGCCATAATCTCCACACTTGGCAGGCGGGTTGGAGATCGCAGGTTAAAAGGTTACTGTATCAGAGAGCGCTGCTGCCCGTTCCCTGTTCAATATGTAGCCTCGTCGATTTTATAAGAATTATTAACGGGTCTATTATTACGAGAATTTTGGACAGACATTAAATTAGTAGCTGTTGTTACCAATTTTTCATTGTATTTTGTATGACGTTTTAGCACATTTTTCCACACATTTAACTTTAGTATGCATCTCTTAGTTTCGTCATTACATTTTTTAGGTACGTTTACTACACAATGTGCGGACTCTGCAGAGGAGAACTCACTGCAGAAACGTTCATGCGTCGCATTTTTGGTGTTTCTCCGTGGACGAGTGGTCGAGATTTTGACGCCCGTTACAGAGGTTCCGGGTTTGATCCCCGGTGGGGACACTGTCAAGCAAAAATCTCTTTGTGAGACTTTCCCCAGTTTAGTCAGAATATTGTGGGCTGAGTCACCTATTGACCGAAAAGAAAGATGATTCCTTGCTTCGGAAGGCACAATCTAGTCGTTACATGAGCCAAGTGAGTGGTGGCTCTATAACACTGACACCAGGGTTTGTGAGGTCGGTGTTGACGTTACAACCGACACGATGACGATGATGATGGTGTTTCTTTGTTTTAATAGTAGTATATTCATTTACAAAAATTCATGCAAATTGAAATAGCCTGTTATTCATCCTAGGATAACCTATAAGTAGTCAAATATTCTACAATAATTTTATAAAACAATTTTTAATCGATGGAAAGTCAAACTCTACGTTGCAGCCCAAAAAGTGGCCACTTGGACAGCGGAATGTGAGTCATCCATCAAAAGTTACGATGATAGATGGGCCGCGCCGTTTGCTACAGCTCTCCACACTCGCAGATCAAGCTGGATGTCATTAGCGAATCTCCATCAGACATGCTATCTGAGTTTGAAGTCTATTTAAAGACTACCAGATCGGCCACGACAGCCGAGGCGGGCGATTCTCAGGCAGTGTAACAAAAGAACTAAGTGAGAAGGGAGACTGCAGCGCCAAAGCCTGCATCTTGCATGTGAGGGCACGTTGTTCAGTGGTTCAAAGCACTTTAAGAAATTGTCACAATTTTCGGGTTTGTTACCGCAGTCTACTCGGAACCATGGAGCGTGCAACCGTTCCGAAATATCAAGGTAATAATATTAAATATATCCGTGGTAACAAACCCGAAAATTGTGACAGTTTTAGTGTAGTGAACAACCACGAAAATCTTAAAACATACACTTTAAGAAAGTTTCTTGGCTTTTCAGCCGCTACGGCAATAATATAATATTATAGCCATTCAGTGATTGCTGAGTGTCGTTGTCCGTTTTTAGTCTACCAAGGGAGCTGGCCAATCCTACTGCTGCCACGAGATATTTGAGGCGCTATAATTATGAACTATTGAGATCTGAAACTTTAGTTCAGTCAGTTTCAGACATGTGTTCTGTATTGATCCGGCAATTTTTATTGTGTCTTCTAGGTTTGCATGAACAGCGGATCCCATACAAGGCGTGCAAATTGCAAATTCGCTGAAAAGGCGAACGAAACCTGTCCCCAGAACGTGGTGTGATTCCCCATATGGAATCATCTGCTTCAGAACGCACGTCATAAAGTTGGTCGCGGCTATTGGCCTCGATTTGAGAAGTCATCTTCTAATTCTAATTTTAAAATCCAGCTATCCTTTTCGTTTTTATGACCAATGAAAGAGAGGTGATGAATTCAGGCGAACGAATGATATTATTTTGAATGAATGATAACCTAAAATAAGGGTATAGCTGTCAGATTAAGAGAATTTTAAGTCGGTTGTTTTACGTGCTCTCTAAAATTATGCAATCAACGCGTCCATAAGGTTCAAATTCGATATTTGACAGCTCTAATATTTGGTTGGCCATCTCCTGTCCTTTTTTAATCTTTATAAGATGAAAAGGACTGACGAACTTAAGAATGACGTGACGTTTATCTACGTAAATAGCTGTTACATGAGCCACGTCAGAAACCACTATTGGCTCAATCGGGCTTATGGGGTTGGTCGTTGACATTACGACCCACGCGATATGATAACGACAAGAAGTAACACAATTGACAATATCAAAATAGATAATATACAGTACAGTGACCCAGTAAAGATAACAGAAGGCTTCAATAATTTTTTTATTAATTTGACAAATAACGACAATAATATTAATTCTTCTAATATTGACATTTCAGACAATAGAATATCATTAATTTTAAACACAATTTTTCTTTCCCCGTGTGATACAAAAGAGGTGTACGACATTATAATGTCTTTAAATAACAGCTCAGCAGTAGGTGTCGACGGTTTAAGCACAAAAGTTATTAAGTCTTGTGCAGCCGAAATAGCTAAACCATTGGCCCATATCATTAATTTATCCTTCGAGGAAGGGAAATTTCCAGATCGACTAAAACTCTCAATTATTAAACCTTTACATAAGCAAGATGACAAATCGTGCATGAATAATTATTATCGACCGATTACTCTTATATCAGTTATATCAAAGATCTTTGAAAAAGCTCTTCTTAAAAGACTGTTAAGCTTTCTTGATGCAAATTCAATTTTAAATAAAAACCAATATGGTTTCCAGAAAAGAAAATCAACAACATTAGCATGTTTTGACCTCGTGAGTACAATTGCGAAAGCAATAAATAATAAACGTCCCACGGCAGCAGTATTACTAGACTTAAGCAAAGCCTTTGATTACGTTCATCACCCAACATTGTTGTACAAATTAGAAAAGTATGGTGTAAGAGGACAAGCTTACTGTTGGCTGAAATCTTACCTCACGGATCGACAGCAATGCACAGAAATACAGAGTATGGTTAATGATGAATTGGTATCATTCAGATCTACATTTCGTTTTAACAGATGCGGGGTTCCACAAGGCAGCATTTTAGGGCCGTTACTGTTTTTGCTATATGTTAATGATTTGCCTGACCATATTGATCAAAAATGTATAATGTTTGCAGATGACACGACTCTTATTGTCCAATCAGAAAATGCAACAGAGTTAAAGAAAAACGTTGTCAACAGTTTAGAACGGGTAATTAACTGGTTTAGTAAGAACAAATTAAAGATTAACGTAAAGAAAACGAAAATTATACAATTTAGGACACATAAAACAACGGACATTAAATTGAATATCGCATATGATAATACTCTAATAGCTGAAGTTGACAATACTAAATTTCTTGGAATCTATATAGATAAATTTTGTAGCTGGAAGTTTCACATAGACAATGTTTGCAAAAAATTAAACAAATTTGTATTTGCTTTGCGGCGGTTAAGATGTACGACTTCTAAGGAAGTAGCACTTACTGCATACCACGGACACATCACATCTATCCTTAATTACGGTTTGCTGATTTGGGGTAATTCTGTAGACGCAGGAAAGGCATTTCTAGCGCAGAAGAAATGTATTAGAGCTGTCTGCAATGCACATTTCTTAGAGTCATGTAGGCCACTGTTTAAAGCTGCAAGAATTCCTCCGTTGCCATGTCTCTATATTAGACAAATGTCTCTGTTTGTTTTGGAGCACCCTGATTATTTTTTAAAGCATGACAAAGTTTTCATAAGATCGACGCGACATAAAAATCTGTTATTCTTACCTCGAGCTAGAATAAATATGTTCAAAAATAATTCATTTTGCATGGCGATACGAATTTATAATCATTTACCAAAGTACTTAAAAAATTGCGCACCTTCTCAATTCAAAAAGAAAATCACGGAGTGGTTGTTGGAAAACATGTTTTACTCAGTCAAAGAATTCCTCGATACATCTACATGACATGACAGAACCGTTCTTTTAACTTTTGTATAAGATTTGTATATAATGCTTTGACGTAGTTGTAAAATCTTATATTTGACATTATTTTCATTATATTCTTGACATACGTATAGTTTTCTTATCATATTTTTAAAATGCTTTGACTCGTATGGTATTAATTTTAATTTTTTGCATGTCTTACTTTTTATTATTGTATACCCATATATAGGGTGGATTGTGTGAGACGAAGAAAATGTACCATCCCTTAAGTTATTACCACAATCTAACAATAAATGAATTTTAATTTGAATTTAAACATTGAAATAAGTGCGAAAATTATTAGGAAATCCCAAAGCGAATAGGAGATTCAAATATTGTTTCAACGGTCTGAGAGAAAAGGTAGGTAGTTGAAATCCACAGTCTAACTGCTATACAAAGCTTTGAACTCTGCAGTAATTAACTTTGGAAATACATTTGTTGCCGTTAGAAATTCCCATCAAAACAAATTTATACTCAGTTTTCTTCCAACATTTCTAATCGTGTTTTCATCTCTACAAAAAGTTCAGTTCACTCTTCAGCTCAAGTTTCTTTCTGAGGTAGCTTGGTAATGCGATTGTGTTTGTGATTGAGTCAGTTCATTTCTCTTTGGCATTTCATCTTTATTACGACAATGGGGATTTAACTCTTAAGTCGATTGCAGATGGTCTCTTTGACGAAAACTTTGAAATTCTTTTATTTCTTCTTGTTACAAGTGTAAGGAAATCGGAAATTACAAAAACTTAGCTAGCGTACTGTTTTACTCAAATCGGGAAACTAGGGTAAAACAAGGTCATTTTGAAAGATTAAAAATAAACATTTGGAAGGTTAAAATTGCGTCATTAGAGTATCTTTTTAATGTTTTGAAAAAGCGGGAACTAATTTTTAGTTGGTTGGTGATGTCGTAGTAAATATTAACTGTCATTTGATTTCCAAAGCGATCTTCATGTGTAATTTTCTGGGGTTATCAAATCAAATTAAAAAGACCATAGATTTCTGACGCGCGTCGCCTCGCAGCGATCGTCTTTTGTTCCTCTGAGGAAAGACTTAATTGCCATTCACCAAAATAGGGTAATATGGTTGTAATAGTTTAGAATGGGGGAGGTAAGCTGCCGTATGTTTTTTGACAACATAATGTCAAGTTCTTCAAATCCATCCAACCCAAAGATTATTGACGCGCGTCGCCTCGCGCGCGATCGTCTTTTATTTCCTCTGAGATCCAATCAATGATTACTTGAAGGACATGTGCTTTTGAAAAAAATAACACAATACTTTCTTTTGTTATTTCGGGCACTCTTAGGGCTGATTTACACTTCGGCAAGAAGTAAGTTACCACTTGCTCGGTTCAATAGACAGTAGGAACAAAACACGAAATAGAAGTCCGTTCTATTTTGACAGCTCCCCGATATGATAGCCCGGTATATTTTGACAGCTACATGCCACTTGCCGAGTTTAGATGACGGATTAAGTCATCTCGCCACTGTACTTGGGATTTAGTTCATGGATTAAGTTGACTCGCCACTGTACTTAGGCAAGTATAAATTGGCCTTTAGACCAGTCATCATCAACAGCTCATATACGTCCCAACCGAGGGGCTCAAGTCTACTCTGAATTAGGGCGATTAGGCCTTAGTCAAACACGCTGGCTCAGTGCGGGTTGATCGACCTTTGATGACCAACGATGTTTTCCTTCACCGTAAGAACGTCGAATAAACGTACAAATGAATTCGAAAACACATTGGTACGTGATGGGGATTGAACTCGCGTCTCCCGGACGGGAAGCAGCGGCCCTAACCACTAGACCACTGACGCTCTTTAGATCAGTGACGCGATCTAATTGCTACAAATGGGTAAAAACTATGTTTTGGACGGACCCGAATTTATTTAGTTCCGATTCCAAACAAAGTTTTTATTTGTGTGTCTGCTCAAAAGTTATTTCTCACAGTCGTCGATAGGAAATATATATTATAATAACACGATAAGAAATATGATTTTAATTATTATCTCCGCCGACACTTGCCATTTCAATTAATTTACACAAAGGTTTCATAACATGGCACTGGGTCGTGTACTTGGCAGTTTTGTAACAATAATGTTGCGAAAATTATATGCTTTTTGTTTGGTTTTGTGGAAAAGTAGAACATGTAAAGAGCGGCTTTATGAAAACTGATTCTTAAAGTGCATTTATTTAGCTACTCTAAGGTAATCGGGATGCAAGGATTGTTTAGAAATAGCACAAAGTTAATGAATATAAAAATCGGAGTGTTTTTTATTTTAGCCCACTTTTGCGTGGCTTTTCTAATCTATACTATTATTATAAAGAGAAAAGTCCGTACTGACTGACTGACTGACTGACTCATCAACGCACAGCCGAAACTACTGAAGCTAGAAAAACCAAATTTACACAGTAGGTTAAATTTATGGCGTAGGCAAGCAATAAGAAGGGATTTTGGAAAATTCCCCCTCTAAGGGGGGAAAAAGGGGGATTCAAGTTTGTATGAAAGTCCGTCATTTTAAAAGTTGGGATCATGAAAATTTGGATTTAGACTGCGATTAATAAATCATTTGACACGTGTTTTAGCATTTTATCAAAATCTCTATTTTTAAGGGAGAAAGTAGGGATTAAATGTTTGTATGGAAAGTCTGTCATTTCTAAAGATAGGAACTTGAAAATTTTGATTTACGCTGAGATTAATAAATCATTTGACACGTGTTTGAGCATTTTATCAAAATCCTTATTTTGAGGGGCAGAGTAGGGATTCATTTCTAAAGGTAGGAACTTGAAAGTTTGGATTTAGATTAGATTAGATTAGATTATTAAATAATTTGACACATATTTTAGCATTTTTTTGAAATCCCTATTTTAAAGGGAAAGTAGGGATAAATGTTGTTATAGAAAGACTGTCATTTCTAAAAGAGAAGAACTTAAAAATTTGGATGCAGACTGAGATAAATAAATCATTAGACACGTATTTAGGTACTTTTTCGAAATCTCTATTTTAAAGTGGAAGCAGGGATTAAATGATTATATGGAAAGTCCGTCATTTGGGATCATAAAAATTTTTTTTTAGACTGCGATTAATAAATCATTTGACACGTGCTTTAGAATTTTATCAAAATCCCTATTTTAGGGGGGAGAGTAGGGATTAAAGTTTTGTATGGAAAGTCTGTCATTCTAAAGTAGGAACTTGAAAAATTGGATTTTGGCCGAGATTATTAAATAATTCGACACATATTTTAGCACTTTTTAGAAATCACAATTTTAAAGGGAAAGTAGGGATAAATATTGTTATAGAGAGTCTGTCATTTCTTAAGGTAGGAACTTGAAAATTTGGATTTAAGCTCAGATTAATAAATTATTTGATACTTGTTTTAGCATTTTATTAAATTCCCAATTTTGAGGGGAAAAGTAGGGTTAAATGTTTCTATAGAAAGTCCAGTTCTAAAGTTAGCAAATTGAAAATTTGGATTTAGGCTTAGATTAGTAAATGATTTGATACGTGTTTTAGGATTTTTTCGAAATCCTTATTTAAAAAGGGAAGTAGGGATTAAATTTTGTATGGAATGTCAGCCATTTTTAAAGTTAGGAACTTATAAAATTGTATAATAAGACTGAAATATTCTGTTCCAGTTCAAAAATGTTTTTGAAATCCCGACTTAAAGGGTAAAAAACGAGAGCTCCTTAGAGTAGGTATGTAAAAAAATGATAAAAACGAGCCTCCCCCATTTTGAAGTTGGTTAAAATGTGTTAAAGTATGAATTAATCTACCCGTGCGAAGCCGGGGCGGGCCGCTAGTTTAACATATAATAGCTGTTTTCTCAAGCTACATTCGCATTATTTCGTTGTTTTCCGGCAGGAATAATAGTTTTCCCGCGGTTGAAAAATATGTTGAGTACGTCAGTCTTTGACTTTTATACTTGCCACACTTTATACATATCCGTTTGACATACTTTGCAGAATGCTGCACTCAAGAAGAAAAAAATGAAAACCTATCTAAAACGCCAATGGTGTCGATTCGGCATACGCCCAACTAAACTAAACTTAAAATTAGTCCTGTCACTTTCTATAATTTTTAATTGAAAAGGGACCGAAGATCATCGGTTTTGTTTTTGTCTTTGACTTCACGACTAACTGTCAAATTTAGTCTTGTTTTAGTGCCTACCTAACACCATGACGTATAAGAAGCCACTAAAATTGACAGTTAGTCGTGAAGTCAAAGAGAAAAACAAAACCGATGATCTTCGGTCCCTTTTCAATTAAAAATGATAGAAAGTGACAGGACTAATTTTAAGTTTAGTTTAGTTGGGCATATGCCGAATCGACACCAACTTCGTAAGTATAATGTCTCAAAGTCGAAGTCAAAACAAAATTTTTATTCGAATTAAGATTTTTACAAACCATTTTTCGACGTCAAAGCTATCATGGATGGCACGTTCACTACCAGTGTACGCCCTCTGTGGAGAAGAACGGCCAGAAGAAACTCCACTCCACTCCATCTTTTGTACTTTTCTTTTAAATATATAAAGAATCATACATGAGTCATAATTACAATGTACTCCGCTGATTTGGAACAACAGTTGACCAGACGTTTTTATCATCAAAGTAATCATTTATCGTATAATAGGCCTTAGAACATAAAATAGTTTCATAGTTCTTTGAACATAAAATAGTCTAAAACGAAGAGCTATGCTGCAAGAGATCATCTGCACTATTAGCTGAACCAAAGTCCTGCATGAATTCCATGTTTGACAGCTTTGGTAAACTGCGAAAATCAAAATTATTTCCCACAATCGGCAAAATTAACCGCGTTTACGGGCGGACCACACTGATCGACGGCGATCGACGGTTTGCCCATAATCTGCCGTCACCACACGGCAAGACCGCGCCCGCTATATTACCACTTTGGTAGAAATAGCAATTAAATCCGTTAGGAGTAAAAAAACTTCTCAAATATTGAAAAATAAAAAATACTCATATAATACAACTGTTTTATTAAAAAAAAACAGCATGTTCTACCTATAAAATTAAGGCGTGCAAATATTAAAGCAAACAAGTCAAACACAAAGGTTGTCTGGAAGAAATTCTTGTGTAGTAATAAGGTTGCCTAAATGTACACTTCTTCTTGTCCTCATTTTTATGTTATTATCTGCATTTTCAATGTGCGCAATAATGTATAATTATTCATTCATTCAGATTAATTCGCTAATAAAATATTACAATCTTCTCGAGTCTTGAAACATCATCTAAATCATACTACTCCCATTAAAAACAATAACAATTTTTACAATATCTCTCTCTGGCCTCGATTCAGGAAGTCATGCTCTAATTCGAATTTAAAAATCCAGCTATCCTTTCCGTTTTTATGATCAATGAAAGAGAGGTGATGAACAAATGATATTAATTTGAACGAATGATTATCTAAAATAAGGGCATAGCTGTCAGTTTAAGAGATTTTCAAGTCGCATGTTTTAAGTGCTCTCTAAAATTGTGCAATCGACACGGCCATACGGTTCAAATTCGATGTTTGACAGCTCTAATATTAGAATGGCCATCTCCTGTCCCTTTTCAATCTTTAAAATGTAAAAAGGACAGACTAACTTAAATTAAGGATTAGAGCGTGACAGTGTGAATCGGGGCCTCTATCTCTTTATCTAACAATATTTTTTAAAAATATCTGCAAAGGATGACAACACTTCAATAAGATAATATTCACCCGACTTAAAAATAATATGGCTGCGCCGGAGTAGGTCCCGGAAGAGACGGTGAGGCCTATCGACTGGGCTAGACAGGGATTGCTCAGTAGCGGCAGGAAAACGGAAGGATGCTTTTGCTGCTATAACACTGACTGAAAATAGAAATAGCTCTGACGAAACGAATATGGAGAAATTGTGAAGAAATTGTGACGATAAAACTAATATGGAGAAGAAATTGTGACGATAAAACGAATATGGAGAGGAAATTGTGACGATAAAACGAATATGGAGAAGAAATTGTGACGATAAAACGGTCTATGATTTATGATTTAGTAGCGGTCAGCCCGCTAGTCTTAGGATTAGGGCTGTCTGTGTATCTGTAGAACTACGTTTTACATGATACTGGGCGAAATACTACAAGAGAAACGCCATAAATAAAAATTGGAATAATAGGGTTTAATTAAACAAATGATGCCATCTTTTGATAAAACTTTGAAAAAAATGTTTCTTCTAGTTTAAATAAGATTAAATTCCCGACTTTTTGATTTTTTCTTACTTGTGCTTTAAAAAGCTTGCTTCTTGCCAAAGGATATTTGACTACTTTTTTTTATTTTATAAATCCAAACTTGTTAATTTCTGCTTTCGAACACTGAAATAATCTTTGCTCTATCTTTAAAATTTACCGAGTTATAAAGGTTTGAAGTTCAAGGTTGGACAGAGAGGCACTTACTACCATATAATCTCCATACGAAAAATCGTTTTTGAAAGAGACAGACATATTGAAACTTAAAAAAAAACACTGTAAATTCGTTTTTCAACCGATTCTGTTTTTTCTTCGCAAATCGTCTGCTAATCTATATTTTAAAATTAATTAATAAAATATGGTAAATTTTGAAACAGTCAAATACCCTAAAAGAACCCTATAGATTTTTCGAGTATTGAAACGGGTATTAAAACATGAATTTAATGGCTTTATGTACCTTTGATAGCGTTGACTTAAGAACTTGAAATTTTCAGTGCTAGAAAAAACCATGTAAGTAAAAAAAAAATATTTACTGAATCCATTACAACTGCTTAGTTATATCTATGTAAATTGTTGTACGAGTATGTATCAGATACCAAGTGACCCTGCTCCTTAAACTGAGATTATCTCTTGTATCTTAAGGAGCATGTTAGTATCTGGTATTAATTTCAACTAGAATGAATGAATGAATGAATGAAATATACTTGATACTTCTACGTGTTCCTTACAAAAATGGTACTGACCGAAAGACAGACGGACAACGAATCCTTCGTTTTTTTAAGGAATTCTTTTTTCTGGAACCCTAAAAAGATTTATTTATTTTTATTTTATTTATTATGGAGAAACAACAGCTGACAGCGTATACAGTAATTTGAACAAATACAGGTAGTTAGTACATGGATAAAACACTATCTCCTTAAACATTTCTCGCTAAGATATAACAACATTAAATAAAGAGGAAACACATACTCGATAGCAGTATAATAATATGATGGTGACATAACTATATTAGACAATGATGTGCGCGCAGAATCAAGCAAAACCAGCTATAGATAGATATGAATACCTACTTATTTAGTAGGATAGACAAGACACAAAAATGAATAAAAAACGTAGCATTAGTCAAGTATACTTAATTATATTTATTGGTTATCTTCATCGGCTGTCAGCCGCAGTCCCCCTAACCCCCTCACCCGATCCCCCAGGGGATCCCAGTGAACTCTCGGTTCATCAGAATCCCCTTAAAACAAAATTAAGTGTAAAGATAAGCCACGTAAGTCTACGTTTAGAATATAATGACCATTGCACCTCGTCCCACTCGCGAATCGACCTCTTAAGCACGCTGACCTCGATTTACGTCATATACCCACATATTTATGGAATATTTGCCTCACGTCAAATGAGTTTCTATTTTTACAAGCTATTAACTTCACTTGTATTTATGTTTCGGTCAAATCTTGTAACTAAATCGCTTCCGCCCAACCGATTGAACAAAAGTGCAAATAGGACATTCAATCTGGTAATCAGCTCGTGGATATGTAGGTAGTTAGGGTCAGGGAACACGTCAATCTGCTGATGATGAGTATGATGATCTTTCGAACCGTTTTCGGTCATGGCGACCACTTCTAAGGCCAGTTTATACTTTGACAAGTACAGTTGTGAGTTGCAAGTACAGTTGTCAAAACAAAAGTGTCATATTCATATCTTCCCATCCATGATAGCTTTGACGTCGAAAAATGATTTGTAAAAATCTTAATTCGAATAAAAAACTTTGACTTTTGACTTTTTTGACTTTCCTGTTGTCAAAAAGCATAATTATTTGCTGTTGCCACACTGAGAAAAAAGTGCACTGAGAGAATTACTCTAAATTAAGTAGCAATTGTACTTATAATGAGTCCAACTCATACGCGCCATTCGTCTAGCTCATTACGTCATGCGTCTAGCTCATTACGTCCGTCTATCCCGTTTTTCGACGTATTTTCTAGAGCTTTGCTACTTATGTAAGGTGTACGGCTCATTAAATTTTTCTCAGTGCAAGGATACACTCGCACTTGCAATCGGTAACCTGCGAGTTTAGTTGACCGATTAAGTTAACTCGCAACTCGCACTTGCTACTTGTCGAAGTGTAAATCGGCCTTTAGTCAGTCGGGCGCTGCAATCTGTTATTTATGAGACGATGGCTGCATGGCATTTGCCTTTGCCTGCTCAACAAGGAGCGAAACGAAAAAAAAAAATCTGTTATTTATGATACAACTGCCTCCGTGGCCGAGTGGTCGAGATTTCGCCGTATTTTCTCTGATATCGTATAATACAGAAAAGTAAACTATATTACTGTCATCATCATCATCGTGTGGATTGTACGAGTAAGGTCGACAATCGACCTCATAAACCAGTGTTATAGAGCCGCCAAAGGCCACTGACTTGGCTCCAGGCTCGTGTAACGACTGGGCAGTAGCCGGTACCAACCGCTTAACGTGCCTTCCGAAGCACGGAATCATCTTTCTTTTCGGACAATCAGGTGATTCAGCCTGCAACTAGGAAAAGTCTCACAAACAGATTTTTGCTTGACAGTGTCCCCACCGGAAATGGAACCCGGAACCTCCGTAAAGGGCGTCGAAATATTGATTAGTCGGAGGGTTTTACGGTATTTTCGGTATTTTTGATATTCACCACTTTAAAAAAATATGTCGTGTGTGTGTATGTTTGTGTGTCGTGATGTGATTCGTATAACTTCTCAATTGGTTTTTCATACTTCATTCACAAAGTTGACTTTTTACTTTATTTCAGTTATAGCCTTTTTCAGAGAAATAAAATTGTGGACTAATACTTTTCTCGTATATTTTTCTGTGGGAGTTAACAGGAAAAACTATTAATTGTTTAGTGTAAAAGTGAAAGATTATTCTGTTACAAACTTTTTTTGTGTTTTTTATATTTTAAAAACAGAACCAATTCATATAGAATATAAAATTTTGAGTCAATCATAATCTTATTGTGGAGCTGACTTCACGAGCCTTGCTAGTAGAATTATTGCGGGCTTGTGGCAAGGCTCATCTAACGACTATTTAGTGGATAATGCCGGGACCATCAGCTTGGTGTACCTCACGATGCATCTCGATACATCGATGCATGGCGTCTCTTCATCAACAGCTCATATACGTCCCCACCGAGGGGCTCGAGCCTACCCTGAATCAGGGCGATTAGGCCTTAGTCGATCACGCTGGTGCGGGTTGGTCGACTTCATACACAACCTTTGAATTTCTTCGCAGGAGTGTGCAGGTTTGATCACGATGTTTTCCTTCACCGTAAGAGAGTCGAATAAACGTACTATGAATTTAATGTTACATTTAGGCTAATTCTCACTTCTTTTTTATCCTAGCGTTTTCCCGGCCTAATGCCTAGTTTTCAACCCAGGTTCCTTGGGAAAAGTTGTTGCTTATGATGGTCTGAACATCATATTTAAATTTTGCTAGGGGTTACAAAATCATGTTGTATAATCATGTTGTATGTTCACAAAATTTCACGAGGATCGGTTGAGAAATGCGACTTGTAGAGGAGAACTGCCGGACATCCTCTGGACATACGAAAGCATTACTCGTAATTCCCAATCTGAAATGAGGACGACAACCAAGACGAAACAAGAACTTATGGTTAAACAGCCTTCTTATAAATACCTATCTACCTATATATACGTACCTACCGCAACTAATAGACTGTTCAACGCAACGTGTGCGATTACACAATTGCCAGGTCAGAGTATAATCAGCTTAGTTGGATCGGTCCTTTCTACTACATTGATTGCCTTCGCCCACTTAGCGACAGAGTAGGCTACAGATCACCTGGCGGGCGCGTTTTAGTTAACCAATCCAGACAGAGTGGCGGGCGGCGTCTGAGATGCGTCCAGACAGAGCACTGTGGTCTAAGACAGAAGCGTATGCGTTTAGTCTCAGTAAATATTCATTTTATTTTTATTGACCGAGAGAGTGAAGCATCTCTGTTTCAGCTTAGCCAAATTTGCTTTTGTATGTCCATCTGTTTGTTTGTTTCACTCTACAGGTCGCGTTTCTCTACCGATTCTCGGGAAATTTTGTGAGCAGGTTCGATAAATTAATCGAATTTTATTGTCAAGCCAGTTTTTGGAAATTTTAAAAAATGACGGAGTTATAGGGGTTGCCAGCTTACAAGGTCTACCGCTGAGGCTGTTTTCCTCTACAGGTCATATTTCTTAACCAATAAAATAAAATATGATAAAATAAATATAAAATTAAATTAAATTTAAAAATAAAAAATCAAGGTGTCGGGGATGTTTGTGGACAAAAAATAAAAATAAATATGAAAAGATATACAGACTCGCGAGGTCTATAGCTCACGGAGCCACTAGTTAATTTTATTTTATTGTTACACAGGTTTAAATTTAAATACATAACAATACAAGAAGTAAACGAAACATTAGCCAATTACAGATTTAAATTTTGTAAGTAGAACATTTTTACAATAATTATTGTTATTGGGGGTAAACTAAAAATAATCTTAACAATAATAAAGGTGTTGCACGGTGTGAGTAATTAGGTGGGATTATGTGTGAAAAGGAATGATCGTAATAGTGTTAACACGAGTAAGTAACCTAACGGTTCGTTTACATGCCGTCTTGGTCATCATCCACGCATGGACGCGATCTAAACAAGGATATTATTATTATTGACCGGCAATTCACTATGGTACAAATAGCGATCAGGTCCGTTAAAAATATACTTGCCTAAACGCTACGGGGCGTAGCACTTTTGTAGCAGGTTCATGCTATTAGCTACGACACAAGCAAAACAGCGAAAATATGAAGTGAATTTTCTCCATAACTGCAGTTTAGAAATTTATCTTTTAACAGGCAGCCTTATTGCCAAAGGAAGCACTCTCTTCCAGGCAATCACGTAGATTTGTTTGATCCCGCTGTTCACGTTGGGTTAGTCCACGTTAACGTTGGATATATTGGCTAATAGGAACAATTAATCACCTTTATTCAGGAAATAAATTATCTTGCTAGATACCTAATTATATATTATTATAATTATTTTTCTAACTTGATGTGTAATTTTTATTATCTAACTCAGTCACCTAAAAGAAAGCTCAACATTATCATCGTGTGGGTTGTAAGGTCGACAACCGACCTCACAAACCCTGGTGTCAGTGTTATAGAGCCGCCAAAAGCCACTGACTTGCCTCATGTAACGACTATAGGTAGATAGTAGCCGGGACAAACGGCCTAACGTGCCTTCCGAAGAACAGAATCATCTTTCTTTTCAGACAATCAGGTGATTCAGCTTGCAATGTCCTAACCAAACTGGGAAAAGTCTCACAAAGAGATTTTTGTTTGACAGTGTCCCCATCGGAAATCGAACCCGGAACCTCCGTAATGGGCGTCGAAATCTCGACCACTCGGCCACGGAGGCTGTTTTTTACCCTGGATTTTTATTGTAAGACCAACACAAATAAACGAAAAATAAACAAATGTTCCCTTTAATATAACCCATTTTGCAAACAAAATACAATTTCGAGCTGTAAATAATATGGTAATCATATCTCTGGAAGACGTACGTATATCATGCAAAACCCCACGTCAATTTATTATCCCGTTGCTACGTGAAAGTAGGACAAACCAATAGTGCCAAGAGCTGGCAACAAAAATAAAATTATAAGGTGCAGTGAAAATGTTTATGCCAATACATACTTATACATAACACTGACAGCCAAAAGTCTACCCTAGGGTGGATAGCGTGGCTTATCGCTCAAACATGCAAAGTTTTAATTAAAAAGAGCTCATAGAGTGCAGTACCGATTTTATTTTATATATTTAGGTTTATATTTGAACAGTAGATACTGCGTTAGCTGCAGGAACATTTGTAGGAAAACAATGAATGCAGCTCAGAGGAAATAAAAGACGATCGCTTCGCTCCCTTGCGCGAGGCGACGCGCATCATAAATCTTTGGAATGTAGTGACCTTGCAAATGAAATTATCATTCAACTTCATCAAAATGGCGTCAATCAATCAGCCTATTGCAGTCCACTGCTGGACGTAGGCTTCCCCAAGGGTACGCCAAAGCGCACGATCACCCGCTTTCCTCATCCAGCCACCACCAGCGACCTTCAGGTCATCAGTCCACCTGGCAGGGGGGCGTCCCACACTACGTTTCCTGAGACGCGGTCTCCATTCGAGA
Organism: Carpatolechia fugitivella; assembly: GCA_951230895.1. Classification (NCBI taxonomy): domain Eukaryota; kingdom Metazoa; phylum Arthropoda; class Insecta; order Lepidoptera; family Gelechiidae; genus Carpatolechia; species Carpatolechia fugitivella. Next base: position 33,579,575 of record OX579645.1, on the reverse strand, counting down.
ACCCGTCTGCTCCAACGCTCATCGGTTCTGCGAGAGACGTGGCCAGCCCACTGCCACTTCAGCTTGCTACATTTCTGGACAATATCCACCACCTTGGTCCTCTGCCGGATGATTTCGTTTCGGATTTTGTCCCGTAGCGAAATACCAAGCATAGATCTTTCCATAGCTCGCTCAAAATGGCGTACTAAAATTTAAAGTGATAAGCTCCGAAGACATTATAATATGCTTTTTTGACTTATAATTGACATGAGTTGTCATACAACAAAAATATTTTACATGAATATCAATGCTAACTCATTACTCTAGAGGGGGGGTAGCGGTTTACCTCCCTGCCCTAGTCCCTCCCATACATCACTACCTATTTGACTGTTCCTAAACCCTACTAATATTAACTGCGAAAGTTTGGATGTTTGGATGTTCGTTGCCGAACCATGCTTGAACCACTGGACGGATCGGAATGAAACTTGGAACACATATAGGTTAGGTCCAGTAATAGGATATAAGTTACTTTTTACCGCGGGAAAATACTTCATTTCCACGGGAAAACTAATTAAACGCGGGTGAAACCGCGGGCAGAAAGCTAGTTTATCATATTTTATGAATTAATTTGAAAATATGGACTGCAATAGCTTATAGATAAATAGCAGACGATTTGCGAAGAAATAAACAGAACTAATCGATTGGATAACGAATTTAAAGTATTTTTTAAAGTTTTAATATGTCTGTCTCTCTCAAAAATGATTTTTTGTAAGGAGTCTCTGTCTAATCTTGAATTTCAAACCTTATCACTCGGTAAATTTTAAAGATAGAGCAAACATTATTTTAGTGTTCGATAGCAGAAACTAACAAATTTGGATTTATAAAATAAAAAAAAGTAATCAAATTATTCTCCTATCGTTTTCATATTTGCAAAATATGTAAAAAAAACTGGCAGATTGAATTGCTTTTCAACTGTAACGAGTACACACTTTTGCATTTATACTACACATATTAATGGGCTGGCCCGACCTCATGGAAAATGGTTGCAAAAAGCAGTGGAAATCGGATTGGTTTGGCCTCGATCAAAATTAACGAGGCTTTTACAAAGAGTAGCGGTGCGCGAAATCTCGATTTACGTATAAAATGAAGCTTTTATATTTCCTTTTTTTTTTAAATTGTTAATAAACCGATGTTGCCACTATTGAACTGTCGCAGATAAATGCGCCCTTTATTTATTCTACGAGTATATATAGGTATATAGATGAAACAGAATTTGTTGTGATTGAGTTAACTTGACCCTTCCCATTAAATAATAATTAAGTAAAATAATTTTATTTTAGACTTTTCAATACATATTTTTATTAGATATGCTTAAGCCTATGTTAATAATAACAAGATTGTTTGAGTAGCAGGCTTTTTCGATATGTAATAAGCATTAAAATTAGGTAATTGACAATATTTTATTTAAAAAAGGAAACACAAAAGATGCGACGACTGTGGAGTTTCTTCGGTGAGCTCTTCTCCACAGATTCCGCCATTGTGTTAGTGAACTCACCCAAAAAAAAAATGTAATGACGGATCTAAGTGATGTAATAACATCCTATGGAAATAAATGATTTTGACTTAGACAAAGAGAGAGTTAAAATGACTTATACCGCTATAGTAGCAGCGCCACTAATAGGATAGAACTATTTCTAAATTTACCACATTTTACGAATAATTTTTAAATATACATTACTAGCAGACGATTCGCAAAGAAAAAAACAGTAGCAGTTGAAAAACGAATTTACAAAATCAATATGTCCGTCTCTTTCAAAAACGATTTTTTGTATGGAGATTATATGGCGTTACTAACAAATGACGTCACAAGTGGGTATGTGCCTCTCTGTCTAGTCTTGAATTTCAAACCTTTATAATTCAGTCAATTTTAAAGATAGAGCAAAATTATTTTTTATTATTTTAAATTATTTTAGTGTTCGATAGCAGATACTAATAAGTTTGAATTTATAAAATAAAAAAGAGTAGTCCGATCCCCTATTGAAATAAATTATTTACTTATTGTCAGTGACGTCAATCGAAATTATTATGTATTTAACGACAATAGAAGGATTACAAATATATTTAAGTTATTGTTTTATAGTCGGCAATATTATCAATAAGTTTTTTTTTTAATACATAATTTAACATAAAACACATTTTCTACAACACCAGTTTTCTGAAACCAAAATACTTAAGCAGAACGAAAAAGAAGCAATGTACTATGAATAAAGACGCGCGGGAGCGTATTGCCTTTGCTATACAACGGCTGGTTGTTTGGAACAAAATATGGCAACCAGATTCATTTGCTTGCCCAACCCATACCTAAACTTATTACATGTATCGATTACCTTAGCATGATACCATGAATGCACTGTATCAGGTTGTGTCACTGACACCGTGTCTAATAATAGCTTATGGCAAGCGTTGACCCGCAATCGTTAGATGCAAGCTAGCTCAGCGCAACATTGCAATAACACCGATACCAATACCAAGGGGCAAATAAAAATAACTATAGGTGTACATTGAGAGAGTCGGTGATCTAGTGGCTAGGGCCGCTGCCTCCCGTCCGGGAGACGCGGGTTCGATTCGATCCCCACCACGTACCAATGTGTTTTCGAAATTTCGAATTCGTATGTACGGCCACCTACGAGTTGGACCGACGACCTGGTGAGGATCGCTGGGTCTCGTCGGATGCAGGTGGCTATGGACCGGTCGCGCTGGAGTGCGATTGGAGAGGCCTATGTGCAGCAGTGGACTTTAACAGGCTGAAATGATGATGATGATGCACGTTTATTCGACGCTCTTACGGTGAAGGAAAACATCGTGATGAAACCTGCACGCTCCTGCGAAGGAATTCAAAGGTTGTGTGTGAAGTCGACCAACCCGCACTGGGCCAGCGTGGTCGACTAAGGCCTAGTCGCCCTAGTTCAGGGTAGGCTCGAGCCGCTCGGTGGGGACGTATATGAGCTGTTGATGGATAAGGTATACACTGTATTCCAGATTACATTGGTAACAATCTTTCATATCAGATAAAAGTACATAGTTTGATGTATGAATCTTGATCAACCTTTCTATTTATGCTATTTTTGTTTTCCCTAATAGATATTTTTACCAAAATGGTAACATAGCGGGTTTTTTATCCATACATTTATTTTTCTTCCCATTATTGGGCCGTTGATGATGATGATGATTGGTATCTTATGTAAATGATGATGATGATGATTGGTATCTTATGTAAAGTTAGTCGTTTCATAATTTCGACAGATATTGATAGGTAGAATAAATAGGCAAGAACACGCGGCTGACGTCTTACTTACACTTACTTACACAATTACTGACGAAAACGACATGAATGGTCGCCTTGCTTGACTTAAAAGTTATCTAAAATTTTCATTTACATCTCACAAGAGCACCTTATAAAACTAGAGGTTGGAGTCTCCTAGTAAGCAATCAGTTGTCTGTGTCTGTTCCTTAATTAAATAAACCGTCAAGTATCAATGTATAAACAAAAGTAAAGTTAAAATAAAATAAAATCTATGTTAAAGTTAAAGTTTGTGTCTTATTTTATAAATGTGAAAGGGTGCGAGGGATGTGTGTGTGTGTGTGTGTGTGTGTAATTTAACTTATACTTAACTAAGTTGTACACATGTAACTTATCAGTATCGGTGAACTTAGTAGAGCAGTAATGGAATACGTCTAAGTTTAGCGAAACTTTGTTAAATATTTGTAGAGCTTAAGCGCGCGCAACGCTTTGGTATTGCAATCAGTCATATCGTATGTCGCAATCGCAAGTCTAGCTTCAGTGTACCCTAACCTTGGGCGAGTTGCAACTCTTCATCAGATATTGCAAATCCATAGCATAAAATGTAGTAACTTAATAACACAAAACATCCTTTTAAAAGTTCACTTCACGCACTTAACAACTTAAATAAAAAACTTATTCGTACAAATTGACACAGTTAACCGATCAATTTCTATAAAAGCTTTTACTTTTTAGATTTTTTTAAAGTCTAGAACAAGGGGCGATCAGTTCAACGGACTAAACATAACCACGCGAGGTAGTAAACTCGTTGTTTAAAAAAAACACTATTACTCGTACTATCTATCCCGGTCGGCCTTCAGCTAGTGATGGATCACAGATATTCTATTTCACGGCCACGTGGTTCGTTGCGCCGGACATTGAAAACATAGAGTCGTCTACATATTTCCGAGGCAACATGTCTATCTGGAAGGATCAAAATAAACAACATAAAGTAGTACTAAAACTTTTTTTTACTGTTAATAGTACATTGTTGTTGTTGTTGTAATTGTAACCAAGGGGTGAAAGCGATCAATTATACCCGAAGTATTTTGGCGCACGAGCGTAGCGAGGGCGCTTATAGTGTGAGGGTGGAATTGATCTTTCCCACGTGATGAACACTCTGCTTTTCATTTAGATTGCGAGGAAAGTAAACAAAAAATATGTATGCGCTACATACCATTACGCGCCATACCCTATTAAATCACAAACTGGTAAATTTTCAGTAGGATTTTATTGAAATCACTACGTATTGATTTTAGAAATTCCCGCACAAGCCTAAATCAACTTATTTTTACTATTTCATGGTGAAAGAAACATTAATTACAAAATAATTTATCAAAACATTGATTACAATCCACAAATAAACAACCACTCGGATTGTATAACTAACTGTTTATTCATTAAAAGTATAAAAGTTTTGTCTGCAGGCGTGTAAAAATAATCTTAATAAAGTCTACAAAAACATCGTTGTATACGTAGAAATTCAAACTTGAAGCCTTTCGTTTAGAAGACAGCAACCGTTTAATTTTTAATAAAATTTAATAAAGTTAAATAAAATTACCGAAAAAATACTTACCGAAACACAGATATAATAATGGTAAATAATGGCTAACGGTAAATAAATACAATATTAAACTTAGGGGGCCTTAATGCATCAGAGCAAGCTCTTCATGCAACTTTTACATCAGTGTAACGTGTCCCTATCCTATAACCTACATCTCGGAAAATCAGGCCAATAACCGCTGCATTTCGTCCTACATACCTTAAACTGGCGACAGACAGGTTTATAAATAGATCCCGTAGCGTGGCTTGCCGCGTCTGTAGTAATATGCTATTAATACGCGTCTTGCGTCTGTGTGCGTGCAATGCGTTAGTAGTTGCCTGTATCGATTGCAGCAACTACATGCAGGTCATTGATAACGGCTGTGGGTGGGTGGGGTTGGGAGAATGCAGGCGCGCCTTCTACCCCACCCCCACCTCCACCTGCCCCTCTCCGCAATGCATCCCTGCAATGCCCGGAGGAGGAGTTTGATTTTCCCGCGTTGAAAACACGAACAAAGTTATTTTACGAGTAAACTTTACTTTGTTCGTATTATGAAAAACTGAACTTTCGTGTTCCATTTTTTAATCTATTCGGTTTTGTGATGGGCTTTGTTTCATGGAGTAGATGTCGGATCACGGTTTTCCGATGGGAATGAAAGATTTCCATCCATTTACCTTAGAGCTCAAATATTAGTTTCTAGAAACGTTGAGGAAAGGTTATTATAAAAATAATGATACAGCAAGTAAATCGATAAAAAATTATAATTGAATTTTTTAATTTATTGTTTACATGTAAAAAAATAAACTTGTATAACGTTATCATAAGTGCGGTTAAGTGGCAGGAAGTGTTACTTCATAGTAAATGTATGGTAACAGCAAAAAAAAAATTTCAATAATATTTCCCATTAATTTTTCAAAAATTTATTAATATCATTAATTGATAGAGCTCATGAAGCACTTTTAGTATCAGTAATCAGTTTCCCGGCAGCAACTTTACAAAGGCTAACGTATTTCAGTTCAGTCTCGAACCATACTGCGTTAGGTTTTATTTATCAAAAATCTTGCAAAACCTAAGCGATTTCAGTTCATAGTTTGACTCAAATCGCTTAGTCTCTGCTAGCAATATTATTTTAAAAAAGCTAAGTGATTATGGTTCTCATGTAGGTACACCGCCATCTTATCACAATAAAATATTACTTCAAACCTGACAGCTGTGAATAGTAGGTAGTGTAGCGTTAAAAAAAGGAAAGCTAGCTAGCCTGTGGTTGACAACCACAGGCGAAACGTGAAATTTAGGTGTACAAAGAAAGATTTTGTTGAATTTGTCCGAACGGTATAATATAAATTTAAAAGGGCCTAGAAATTGCCAAAGTATCAAAAAGATGAGCCGAGAGTTGGGTCCTGAGGGGACTCCGGCGATATAGTGTCGCTGAACTAGTGTTGTGTTGTGGTGTATCGATGCAGGAAGGTGTAAAAAACCGCGGAGTACCCCGGAGAGTAATTGCCAAACGGGAACCAAAAAAGGGAGGGCCAGAGCAACCTAAACGGCCTTTTTAGAATTTGGAAAAGAATTTAGAAAGAATTTGGCAAGATCCGCATACAAAACTACAAAACTGATACAAAAAACAGGCTAAAAAAATCCGCGAGATGGGCAGTATCCCAGGGGGGACGCCGGTGCGCGGGTCTGCGGCACCCAGCTGGTACGGGCGCGGACGCACACAACGCGGGGATCCAGGCACGTCCAATGCCTGGTGGCCTCAGGTGTCCGGAACCACAGCGAGAGATCGTGAAAGGCACGGAGGGACCCTCGTGTGTGTGTCGCAGAGGCCGGAAATACACTGTAAAGATTGACAAAGAAATAATCGCCATCCAACCAAGACAAGGAAAGATGAAGGTGCGTCGATAAAAACCAGGAGGAAGACAACACAAGACTTACCCGGCTAGTCCAAAGTAGGAGCCTGTCCTAATATTTATTGTATTCCAAGGCTTATTATAGCGTCGTACCGGTTATATATTATTTACTTATATTCAACCAAGTTCAAGGAAAAAATCGTTTCTATCTGATGATAGACGACAACTCAGAAAAAACAATAAACAATTTAGAAAAAGGTCAAACCAAGAAAATTTGAAATTTGAAAATGTGACATAAAAACCGGCCAAAAGAAAAAAGAATCATACCAAAAAGGTTATTAAAAACCTGCAGTAATGCTGCAGACATCCCTTCACCAGAAAAAAATCCTCCAACTCGAAAAAGGAAAAAAGATCTTCGAGATGGCATCCCTCGAAGGAAGTTGACCACCCTAGAACAATAGACGAATTGTTCAAAGTCAACTATCAAAGGACAAAAATTTTCGATAAAAATTTATCGACACTCTACCCCATCACTATAAACCAACGAACACGTCATGTTCCCAGCACGAACGGCTCATAAACGACTCACTGGCTCCAGGATAAGAAACCACCGGTGTCCCAAAAGAAGCCAAGTCAATCCACCAGGAAAAAAAAGGCGGACGGAAATGGCTTGGAGAAAGAAAAAGGAAAGTTGTCAACCACAACAGAAAAAGGTGGAGACAACCGAAGGAAACACCGATGAAGCGGTATCCCTGAACCAGGAGGAAAATGTATGATACGTAAAGGATAGAAAAGGAAATTTGGAAATTAGGATATGTTGGAATATCGGAATGTTGGAATGTCACTAAGTTTTAAAACATAAACGCGCCTACAAACGATATTATTTACACACCTAAATGCTAAAACTAAAAACTATACAAAATATATACAAGTAGTTTTTAAACTACTGGTAAAAAGTTTACAAGTCGAAACTGTCAGTTACGCCCGTAATCAGCTGCAAAAGCAGAAAAACTTCAAATCGATCGTGCGCGAAAACTGACAGATGACTTGTAAACAAAGAGCTATCAAACGAGGGCCGACGCTCGCCCACGTCATCGTGTTCATCCCGAAACACGTCAGACGCCGACGAACATCGGAAACACTCGGATCGGCTCGGAAAAAGGGCTCGACGGCGCAGTTGGTAGGCAACCAACGCCGTCAAAGACGAGGTTGGGGTTCGAACTCGACCCTGACAAAAAAATTTAAAAAAGACCTGACGATAGCCTTAACAGGCCGACTGCGCAAAGCAGCGGTCACCGTCCTGCCGCGACAAAAAAAGCGCGCTTCGGGACAAAAAAATTGCCCCGGCTCAATCCCCGCGGAATGATGCAACATGGGCCAGGTCTGAGGCCTATGGCAGCTCGATAACCTGACCACATGTTGGTTGCGTCAATTCCGAATAACCTAAATACCTACAAACTAACACTAAGATATAACATCAATCTGGCCAGACATACACACACACACAAAAACAACAAAGGCGTATGAAGTAGTAAACTTAGTGACATTCAAAAGAAAAAAGATGCCAAAAGGTGAATTTAAGCCAAATGATGAGAAGAAAAGTTGGTACACGTTTGCCTGAAGGCTTTTAGAATTTAGAAAAATAATGTTCCAGGGGAACAGGGAAAAGAGGGTCTATTTCAAAATTTATGAACCCTCGTGCGGGGAAACTGGATAAACACGAAAAGATATTCGGGGACTATTTCAACGACCGCGTCTTAGTATGGACAAATTGAAGGCACCAAAGATACGTCACACGATTACCGCAACTGTCGGCCAACCCACGGCATACAGTCTTGGCTACTCGTGGACAGCACCCAGTGTACTGTAGCGGCTGTAGCCTCCTTGGCTACAACTCGCTACTTTAAATATAAAAGACACTTTTATAACACGATACTTTATTTATAGCTTAAACGCACTGTTTATAAATTTAGCACTAGAAATAATACTATGGTCCGCACTCGACGGCGGACGGCAGATGAGAACGTCAAACTTCCACGGCCCCAGCCCGTCTGAAGTTTCTATCGTTCTCTTTCTAAACTGAATAGTTAAAAAGAGAACGAACATATTGCAAAAAGAATACTATCGCCAGTATCAAACTACATAGCACTCGGACCAACGAGGCCCGATGCTACAACTACCCCCGGTCTCCCCTGAAAAAATTTTTTTTGGTTGAAGACCCAAAAAAATTTTTTTGCTAGTTACAATCTACTAGTAACTAACTACCTACCTAAGAGAGGGAAAAATTCACTTAATAAAAATCTAATAAAAAAAACAATGGAAGACTTAGATCCTGGACTTAGCTAAAGTCTAATTACCAGAAAAATATTTTCTAATAATTTTTCTAAATAAAAAACCTCTCCAAAAATACTTAAAACAGGACCCATATCTTACCATCCTAAACCAAAGCTAACAGCTACCTCAATTACAAAATGCAAACCCTAACCTGAATCTATAAAATTCTTCAAAGACATAGCATGCAAAATTTAAAATGAAATTTAAAACATTTAAGTTAACGATAAAAAAAAAAAAAACAAGATAATCAAAACAATGTTAACACCAATCACAATACTCAAGAATCTCAAGAGTTAAATTATATTTAATTTAAAAGCTAAATAGAAAAAGAAGTTAAGGTGTTAAAATTGAAGCTATGTTTCCAAAGAAAGAGAAGTTAACATATAGAAAAAACAATCAGAAGAGCTAAGATATAAATGTTGTTTTTTAATATGAAAAATTATTTTCTTTTCATTCAGGCATCACTGATGTCCTGAAGTACATCTCGCGTCAGTAAGGAGGTGTAGAAGAAAAAATTAATGATTGTTTAAATATAAAAGTTTTATCAGCCCGCACATGAAACAAATAATAGGATTAATACATAGAAAAAAACAATATAGTAACAACAATATCTAGTTAACTAGCGACTAAGATACAAGTACATTACATGTCTTCTTACAAGATACAATATCATATTCAAATTATTAAATATGTGGATTTGAAAATGACAACAACTTGGATTGGTATATATAATGAAAAAAATTACCTATCACTTCTTCCCATATCCTAACTCCATACCTCATCATAACTCATAGAAATCTCAACCTTTTACTAACCTAGAAAAAGACAGATAGAATACGTGTGATCCTAAACAGAACACCCTACAAAGCTCCTATGTCTCTTAAAGCAGGTGTATCAACTGTGCCTAATCAGCCAACTAACAGCGCAAACAATCTCAATTGTTGTCAACAGTGCGTTTAAGCTATAAATAAAGTATCGTGTTATAAAAGTGTCTTTTATATTTACTGTAGCGGCTGTAGCCTCCTTGGCTACAACTCGCTACTTTAAATATAAAAGACACTTTTATAACACGATACTTTATTTATAGCTTAAACGCACTGTTTATAACTTTAGCACTAGAAATAATACTATGGTCCGCACTCGACGGCGGACGGCAGATGAGAACGTCAAACTTCCACGGCCCCAGCCCGTCTGAAGTTTCTATCGTTCTCTTTCTAAACTGAATAGTTAAAAAGAGAACGAACATATTGCAAAAAGAATACTATCGCCAGTATCAAACTACATAGCACTCGGACCAACGAGGCCCGATGCTACAGTACACTTCTTTGCATACAAGAGGCTCGTAAATAGCCCCGCGAGTTTTGCAGGTGGGTAAAAAAAACTAGACAAGGAAAAACGAGTATAAAGGGGAAAAAAATTAGGGGAAGACCGGAATATAAACGAAATTTACAGATAAATTTATGTTACGGGCGCCATTTGTAGCGTTAAAAAAAGGAAAGCTAGCTAGCCTGTGGTTGACAACCACAGGCGAAACGTGAAATTTAGGTGTACAAAGAAAGAAAGATTTAGTTGAATTTGTCCGAACGGTATAATATAAATTTAAAAGGGCCTAGAAATTGCCAAA